>VMDR010015177.1:0-22618 GCA_007922815.1 Macrotus californicus | reverse complement strand
TTTTTTTTGTTTTAGGTTTGGTTGTTAATAACTGAGTTTGTTGTCATTTTACTGTTCCTATTTTTGATCTTCTTTTTCTTAGATAAGTCCCTTTAACATTTCATATAATAAGGGCTTGGTGATGATGAATTCCTTGAACTTGACCTTATCTGGGAAGCACTTTATCTGCCCTTTCATTCTAAATGATAGCTTTGCTGGGTAGAGTAGTCTTGGATGTAGGTCCTTGCCTTTCATGACTTTGTATACTTTCCAGCCCCTTCTTGCCTATAAGGCTTCCTTAGAGAAATCAGCTGACAGTCTTATGGGCACTCCTTTGTAGGTTACTGTCTCCTTTTCTCTTGCTGCTTATAAGACTCTCTCTTTATCTTTCATTTTGGGTAATGTAATTATGATGTGCCTTGGTGTGTTCCTCCTTGGGTCCAACTTCTTTGGGACTCTCTGAGCTTCCTGGACTCCCTGGAAATCTATTTCGTTTGCCAGATTGGGAAAGTTCCCCTTCATTATTTGTTCAAATAAGTTTTCAATTTCTTTTTCTTCCTCTTCTCCTTCTGGCACCCCTATGACTCGGATATTGGAATGTTTAAAGGCATCCTGGAGGTTCCTAAGCCTCTTCTCATTTTTTTGAATTCTTGTTTCTTCATTGTGTTGTGCTTGAATGTATCTTTCTTCCTTGTGGTCCACACCATTGATTTGAGTCCTGGTTTCCTTCCCATCACTGTTGGTTCCCTGTACATTTTCCTTTATTTCACTTAGCATAGCCTTCATTTGTTCATCTAATTTGAGCATCCTGATTACCAGTGTTTTGAACTGTGCATCTGATAGGTTGGCTATCTCTTCATCACTTAGTTATATTTTTCTGGAGCTTTGATCTGTTCTTGCATTTGGGCCTTTTTTTTTTTGTCTCGCCTGTTACATAGTAAGGGGCAGAGCCTTAGGTGTTCACCAGGGTGGGGCAACCATGTCGCTGCGTTGTGACACTGTATGTGGGGGAGGGTCTGAGGGGGAACAATACTGCTTGCTCCACTCTGCCAGTTTTCAGTCACTTCCCCTGCTACCCACAATCAAATTGGGCCCTTCTGGTGCTGATTTTTAGTGGGTGGACTTGTGTATATGGACCCTGTGGGTCTCTCCAGTGAGCTCTCCTGTGAGGCTGGGAGTTTCTCCTGCTGCCACTGCCTCAACCCCCACAAATGTTTTCAGTCAGAGGTTTGAGGCTTTATTTCCCTGCACTGGAGCTCTGGGTTGCATGGTCTGTTTCGCTCCCCATTTGTTCCTCCCAGTTTATCCGCATGTGGGGTGGGACCACCCAGTTCGCCAACCATGCCTTGCCACAAGTACTCTTCTCCTGGTTGCTTGTCTCTGCCTCTCCTACCGGTCTGGATGAATGTTTCTTCTTTAACTCCTTGGTTGTCAGACTTCCATACAGTTCGATTTTCTGTCAGTTCTGGTTGTTTTTTGTTTTCAAATTTGTTGTTATCCTTCTTTTGGTTGTGTGAGAGGCACAGTGTGTCTACCTATGCCTCCATCTTGGCTGGAAGTCTTTACTGATGTTTAATATAGTAGAAATTTAACTGAGAAATTTCAAAAATATTAATTTATTATAAAATAACAGTAATAAACCCATTATGTGTTAAGATAAATGAGATTTTTATTTAAAAATAAATATATTTTTCAAAATGAAAAAGTTCATTGTGATGAGTGGGATTGTTTTAGTTCTGCAAATCACTTTAACATCTGATTTAATGAAGACAGCTGGGTTCTCATATCTGCTTCTGCATTCAGTCTGTTGTGGTAGCAAGTCATGTAGCCTCTGGAAAACTCATCTGTATACTCCTGAGAGAAAAAGGGAAAAAATAAAATAAAATCTTAGTATTACTATAAAAAAATTTAACCTTGTTGGTCCTCTGACAGGATCTCAGGGGAATTCATCCCAGACCACACTTTGAGAACTGCTGATCTAAATAAGTGTGATAAAATTTCTGGATGGTCTGAAATTTCTGTAAGATATCCTTCAACCTGTCCTCCTTCTTCATGCAAGAAGACAGGTTGTGTCCTCCCTTCTGTTCTTCACCTCCACACCTCTAAGCTGATGACTAGAGCGTCACCTGAGCCCTAGTCTGGGCTGAGTCAAGGTTAGCTTTTCAACCAAAATATGAAAGGCTGATGCCCTAATGCAGGTGTAACTGTGGTCCTGTGTCTGCCCTGTGTTGCACCCAAATCTGAGAAAAATGCACTTGTCAGCTGGGAGCCCATCATCCTCCAACCTGTAATGAGTGCCCCCCAACAGTAAAAAACATTTTCTTGCCTCTTAAGACAACTTTTGTTTCCATTGTGTAGATGAATACCGAGACATTTGGCCATAATTCTAAAATCAATGACTTCACATAGAGATAGTTATAGTAAGGTTAGAAAATATTTTAAGTATGTACTTTCAGTGGTTCATTGTAAGTGATCTTCAGAAGACAGATGAGGCATAATGCCTGCCTTCAAAGATTTAAAAAATTGGCATGTGAAAGAGGGATAAAACTTATTCGGTACGACTAGACCGCAGGTTGATATAATCAGAGGAGGGTTCTGAGACCTGGGGATAATTTGAGCCGTTCAGGCTTAGTCAGCGCTGCTTCACCAAGACCTCTGTCCTGGCAATATCCTAGCAGGAAATGAGCATGACGAATGTCACTAAACGGATTGCTGTCTGGGAGGGAGTTTGTGCTAAGAGACTTCTAAAATTGCTTCCTTTTTCAAGATCACGTAGTTTTTAGTGTTCTTTATTGTATGGAAGAGATTTGTTCTTTAAATGTGGTGGTAATGTGAATTTTGTAAATGGAAATATAATTACACTTTTGACTTCCATAGTGCAAACGGAGCCACATTACTACCTGGTCCCAGAAGCAATGAAAACCCTACATGAGACTACAGCAAATCTTTCATTTTATTAATGAAATGACTATTTTAGGCTGGTACAGTAATCACACTCAACATAAAATCAGTGCTAAAATCAGACTTTCTAGAGTAAGTTTTTCCTAAGCATGTCTCTACTGCAAGGGAAGTTTCTCTTTTAAAACCCTATGCAGGGCAAGGCCATGTGTTTGGGGCTGTTAGCACACTGAACGTCACCTGAGCTATTGATTTGACATTTTAGCCAACACCTGGGCTTAATTTCCCACTTATGTGGGGTTGCAAAAATATTTACATAATTTCCCATTTCCTTAAGTGTGGATTTCCACAGAATAGTCACTATTTAAAGGTCATGATATATATGCTAGTCAGCCACTGGAGGATAAAGGACTCGAGATGAGAATGGGGTGTAAGTTCTAGAATCAGGAATTTAGGACAATATCTGAAGGCTGTGTGGCAGACTGGATAGGGGCCTCCACTGGCATGTTAGACTGGGGTCTCAGTGTTACTTGCTCTGTCTGCACAGTTCGTCCTGTCCAGGCTATTCAGTTTTACATCACTGCTTCCCTCTGAGTTTGTGCTTCCCTCTTCATCCCTCTCTTACTGGAGGTGCTTCATAGCTGCCGTAAAGCAGAGGTGTCCGGTGCTGAACAGGGAACTTCTGTGTCGTGCCAGAGAGCTGTTCTGAAAGTGAGGACAGCAGCCTCAGTGACTCTGAAGCTTGTTGTCCATCTCTAATGTTCCAGTGCTCAAGAAGTGGCACTGGGTATCTCCAGCCAAGAGTCCTGCAGTTCACTGGCAATCTGGTGATTCTTTGGACTGGAACATCACTCTAAGTTCTCTCCCACTCCGTGTGTTTATTCTAGCCCTCCTACTCCAGCAACTCTTCGATTGTGTCCAGCGGAAAGTTCAAATCTCTATGAGTTCTTGCCAGTATTCATAGTCAGTCTTTCATTGGGCAAATGTCACTAAATTGAAATGTGTATATGTATTGGCTTATTTTCCAGTAATTGTTGTATTTTATTGTTCCTACAACCAGAGGCTTTTATATTGATCTCTTCAAAATGATCAATAAATGATATACCAAAAGGAACGAATGACAGATGCTTAATGACTCTCCCACAAAGTCAAATATTTTCATTGGTTAAATTAGGAAAGCCTTGCCTAGTCACCCTCACAAAGGCAACATCGATCTAAGGAAACTGCAGCCAATCACATTCATTAATAACTGTTCCGAAAGGTTTGGGCTGTATCTATTTCCTGTAAGATTTCTAATAACAACTCTGTTAAGCATTATTTTTTAAAAAAGCATTACAAAATGTACTCCTATAAAGGTTAAATTAGGCTTTAACGGACACTTTAGTCCTTAATCATTTGAAAGGGGAGAAAGTTACAATTTTATTTTAGCTTTTTAAAGTACATTTCCAATTATCAACTAAGTACAATCAGTAGGAAATAAAAATCATTTTAGTCGAACAGTAATTTTTGAAGCCCAGAAAATGGAGAATGTAATGGCAGGTCTGGTTCTGCAAGAGATATTTTAGAGTTCATTTGGGCTGGCAGAGATACCTCCACGGGAAAGAAAAGAACAGAGAAAGGAAAGACCATTGGAAGAGAGGTGACAGTTGATTTTTTAAAAATCCCCTTCATTGTATTGAATGCTTTGTTTTAGGTGAAAGCTCGTTTGGTAAAGATGGGACATCTTAATTCAATGAACATATTTCTTAGACAAGAAATCGACAGAATGCAAAAAGTCATCTCAATACTTCGCAGTAGCCTAAGTGATCTAAAATTGGCCATTGAAGGAACAATCATTATGAGTGAGGTGAGTGCTTATCTCACTCGCCATTTCCTTTCTTTGTGGGTCTTTCTTTTTCTCATAGTTTATCTGTTTCAGAACTTGAGAGATGCCCTGGACAACATGTATGACGCTCGCATACCCCAGATCTGGAAAAGAGTGTCCTGGGACTCATCCACACTGGGCTTCTGGTTCACTGAGCTTTTGGAAAGGAATGCTCAGTTTTCTACTTGGATATTTGAAGGGCGGCCCAATGTGTTCTGGATGACTGGCTTCTTTAATCCCCAAGGTATGCGCTCATAGGAGAGTGGGCAACTTGGGAGATGTGAGTATTTGTATAATAGCACTGTGTGATAAATTTACCTTATATAAAACAGTGTTGAGTATTGGAGATATCTTTCAAAGGCTGGAGACCACAGATGATCCTTCTGTATTTGTTTTACAAGTTCATTCTGAAATTCTTTCTGCCATAGTCCTTCTACAATATGGTAGCCAAACCTTTGTTTTTCTTCTCATCCACTTCAGCAGGCCATCAGTCTGTGTTTAGGACATATGAAATAGTAAAAAAAAAGTTCACTCAAACCTTAGTTTTTAAATGTTTATAAAAATGACAAAAATGAAGTGCCAAAATATGCAAAAAGCACAGAAAATTAGACTGATTTGAAAAATGATCATGTGGCAAAAGCTTTATTTGGTGAATTCTGAGTCTGCCTTGCCCTGCCCTTATTTTTTTTCTTGAACAGTGCTCTGCATTTATTCTTTCATTCTAGGAATTATTACTGAGTAAATTACTGACTGGATGTCATTAGGTCATAAAGTTCAGAAATATGACAATTTCTTGTCTGTCTATAACATGGATAGTTTTACTTCAGGTAATTCTTGGCAAAAATGAAGAGATGGTAGATTCCTCACAGTTTAGCACCATTTAGCCCCCCTAGTAATACAATTTAAGAAGCATTCACACTTTCAGATTTAGGATGTATCATTGCTACTTGCACCAATCTTGTTGAATCTCATTAAACAATGTTAAGTGAAGAACATCAAACAGAACACATTATAATGTATACATTGTAATGTGTGTATGATGCATGTATACTGTATGATTTCATTGTACAAAGAATCAAAACAGGTAAAACTGTTCCATGGTGTCAAAAGGCAAGATGGTAGTTACCCTGGACAGGGAAGGCAGTGATTGCAAAAGGGCATAAGGAGGCCTCTGTGGTCTGGAAATGATCCATTTCTCGATCTGGATGTTGGTTGCACGATTGTATTCCCTTGTGAAAATGTATTGAGTTATATGCATGATTTGTACACTTTTCTTTGTATAAGTAATACTTAAATAAACAGTATACCTTAAAAACTATACATTTAATTGTCTTCAGTGTACATACATACATTTACTTCATGCACTTTCAAAGGCCTAATCATTTTCTAAATTTAAAACTCTAACCATGGTAATTTTTATGATTTTACCAAATTATATGTATTAGATTTGAAAAGGACAGCTACCAGATTTCACTCTCTGTTTTTCTTCTGGAATTTCCACTGAATTCAGGGAGGAAAGTTTTTATTACGGTTCTCAGATTTCGTGTGTCTACTTACCAGCCCTCAATTTCAGTAAAGAGTCACCAGGTAATTGGAGCCTGAAGAAATAGCATTTAACTTAATTAGGATTGTTTAACCACCTTCCGTTTGCCAGTCCTCTGCTCAGTGCTTTCAATAGAGAGAAATTTGAGACCTGATTCCTGCCCTAAAGGAGCCCATAATATGGTCGGTGAAACAGACACACCAGCAACTTTAATGCAATGTGTTAAGTGTTGCCCCCAGGCCTGCCCCATGTGAGAACTAAGTGCCACACTGGTACAGAGGACAGAGAGATGAATTGTGCTGAGGCAGGGCTTGAGAAGAGTTTCCCACTGGAAACAATGAGTAAGGTTTGCAGAGGCAGGGATGCAGGAAAAGGCCATTCCAGGCAGTAGCCTGAGCAAAGACAAGGCATGTCCAGGGAAAGAAGGAGATGGTGTGGCCAGAGCTCAGGAATCAGGAGCAGAGGTGGTGGGGAGAGAGGCTGGAGTATAAATTTCCCTGGGAGAGTTTGGGCTGCATCCTAAAGACAATAGGAAGTCACCAACTATCAGATCATCCCAGAAGAAAGTGGGAATTAGACTAGAATATGGACCCAGAGCAATGAGACTCTTACCAAGATAAGAGAGACAGCCTGAGACCTTAACCAGGTGCAGAGAAGGGGGCAGACTGGATGGAGTGATCACATGGGAATCCTTGAGAGCACAGGGCATGGCAATGGCTGAGGGCTAAAGGTACGTGCAAGACCGAGCAGTGCAAGAGATACAAGTTGGGAGGAAAGGCTAGAGCACATTTGTCAGATGGTGATGGTGGTACATCTAAGTGGGAGATGTGCTGGCAGAGTTGGAGTTTTGGAGAGAGGCAAGGACCAGTAATTTTAAAAACTGTAAAGTTGTTAAGTGTATTTCTGATATAGAGAAACCAGGGGAGGGGGTTGGTTATTGCCTAGCTTTCCATAGACACAGATGACTGCATTGTAGATCACAGCACATAAATCAATCTCTTTCAGTGATTTTTCATTAAAAATGTGACTTAAAATAGCAAAATATTAATATGAACTAATCTTTAATTATTACTCTCTGTTAAGTGTTACAAGCTAGAATAAATACAAATACACATGTATTAAATACAAATTCACATGTACACTTCATGTTTATTTTTTACCTATCTTTACTTGTTAATAATCCAATATTTTCTCATTTCTTTATTTCTGGCTTCAAGCTGAAGTTTGATTCCTCATCTCAGGATGTTCCATGTGTTGGAAAGCCCCAGACTTATTTAAGTTCCCTATCCTTTACACACAAGTACACAGACACATGGCCCTATCTATGATTGCTTTCTTTTTAGCATAGAAGAGTGGAGTCAACTTTCCCTCCATACTAATTACTTCCCTGCTTCTTTTTCCTTCTCTTGGTATGGGAGACAAATTATTTTCCATTCCTTATTGCCTGGCCAAGTCTGGAGAACATAAAGATCACAGCCAACCTATGCATGTTCACAGGCTGTGTGTAAGCAGATAAAGTCCTTTTGATTTGGAAGCCTCTCTACCACTATTTGACATCAATTATTGATTTCTCAACTTGAACATATCTCCTGAATTTATATCCTCTAACTCAGTCACCTTTGATAAAATAATTTCTTTCTTCAGTTCAAAACATTTCAGTAAATTTTTTTAATTAAAAAAAGCACATGTTTGGGACTTCCAGCCAAGATGGAGGCACAGGTAGATATGCTTTGCTTCCTTGCACAACCAAAAGAATGTCAACAACCAATTTAAAAACAAAAAATAACCAGAACTGCCAGAAAATCGAACTGTATGAAAGTCCAACAACCAAGAAATTAAATAAGTAATATTCATCCAGACTGTGCCACAATGCAGCAAAGTGGGTTGCCCCACCCTGGTGAATACCTAAGGCTCCACCCCTTACAACATAACAGGCCTGCCAAAACAAACAAATATGGCCCAAATGAAAGAACAGATGAAAGCTCCAAAAATAGAACTAAGTGATGAAGAAATAGCCAACCTATCAGATGCAAAGTTCAAAACACTGGTAATCAGGATGCTCACAGAAATGGTTGAGTATGGTCATAAAATAGAGGAAAAAGTGAAGGCTATGCAAAGTGAAATAAAGGAAAATGTACAAGGAACCAACAGTGAAGGGAAGAAAAACCGACCTCAAATCAACAGTTTGGAGCAGAAAGAAGAAATAAACAGTCAACCAGCACAGAATGAAGAAACAAGAATTCAAAAAAGTGAGGAGAGGCTTAAGAACCTCCAGGACAACTTTAAATATTCCAACATCCAAAGTATAGGGGTGCCACAAGGAGAAGAGGAAGAGAAATAAATGGAAAACTTATTTGAAAAAATAACGGAGAACTTCCCCAATCTGGCAAAAGAAACAGACTTCAGGGAAGTCCAGGAAGCTCAGAGTCCCAAAGAAGTGGGACCCAAGGGAGCACCCATCAAGCCACATCATAATTACATCACCCAAGATTAAAGATAAGGAGACAATCTGAAAAGCAGCAAGAGAAAAGGAGATAGTTACCTACAAAGGAGTTCCCATAAGACTCAGCTGATTTCTCAAAAGAAACCTTACAGGCAAGTAGGGACTGGAAAGAAGTATTCCAAGTCATGAAAGGCAAGGATCTACATCCAAGATTACTCTATCCAGCAAAGCTATCATTTAGAATGGAAGAGTAGATAAAGTGCTTCCCAGGTAAAGTCAAGTTCAAGGAGTTCATCATCACCAAGCCCTTATTATATGAAATGTTAAAGGGACTTACCTAAGAAAAAGAAGATGATTAAAACAATTTAACAATGGCCAGAGGGGAAGGGGGAGGGAACAGTGTGGGGAAGGGTTCCCAGGAAACACTATAAAGGACACATGGATATAACCAAGGGGGAGGGTGGGAGCGGGGGAAGGAGAGGATTGGCTGGGGTGGGGGGGAGTGGTGGTGGGAAAATGTAAACTGTAATTGAACAACAATAAAGTAATTAAAAAAACACATCAAAACAAACAAACAAACAAAAACTATGAACAGTAAAATGGCAACAAACTTACAACTATTAACAATTGAACCTAAAAAACAACAACAAAAAACTAAGTGAACAGCTAGAACAGGAACAGAATCACAGAAATGGAGGTCACATGGAGGGTTATCAGAAAGGAGGGGTAGGGAAGAGAATGGGGGAAAAGGTACAGGGAATAAGAAGCGTAGGCAGTAGGTACAAACAGACACAGGATGGTTTAGAATAGGAAATGGAGAAGCCAAAGAACTTGTATTTATGACCCATGGACATGAATTAAAAGGGGGGAAGTACTGGAGGGAGTGGAGGTGGAGGGGGGTAATGGGGAGGAAAAAGTGGGACAGTTGTAATAGCATAATCAATAAAATATACTTAAAAAATTAAAAAGCACACATAAAACACTACAATTTGCAAAAAGGCCATAGTTACATCACAAATATGTATTGTCAAAAATCACCTAGACTATAACGAATTTGAAAATATTCTGCTCATATATGAGCATTTATTGTGTGCTCTTATAATGTAGTATGCATCGGATGCTGTCTGGGTATGTCTCCCATCAGGCCTCTGCTGATTGCCTTTCAGACCTAGATGCCTTTGAGGTCCACACTACTGCAAGGACAGGTGTTGGGCCTCATTGGTCCCCCACTCTGTGTCTGAGCTCATGCTGCTCAGTTGTACTATGGTGGCATGATATTTTGTCAGTCACATTTGAAGAGGCTAAGTCAGCCACCAGGGAACTAATCTGGTATTTTCATTCCCCCTTCCAAATCATTTCTGTAGCAATTGACAAGCTCAACAGTGTGGCAATTAAATTTGATTATACAGTGGTCAAGCTCTTGTACCCATGACCCTATAGTATTTCCTCAATGGCACAGTTTTTGACAATGCGTGTATTTGCCTCCCAAGATATCTCAGGCCCAGGAGAACCAGTGTGCTCCATGGGGTTTTCCCAGCTGTCATTGGAAGGCATATTCACATAGAGTTTAACATTGTGCTTCTCAGGTTTTCAGAGGATGTGTTTGGTCTCTTTTTCTCATAGGTGTGGACCTAAAAAGCCTTATGTACACATGGTGTAGACTGGTTTGTGTGTGGTCTGTGGGGATGTGTTTAAGCCCAAAGACTATGAGTTGTAAAGAGTCTGACTTCAAGCTAAAGGGCTGACTGCCTTTTGGAAACCTCCTACCTGATAGCCACCGTTGTCACTGGTAGTGTGACCATCAAGTGCTCCTAGTGATGTGGAGGCAGAGGCTGGCGTGCTCTCCAGGCTCACCCCTCTATATTGGATTGACCATGCAGCATTGTTAGTTCCTAAATATTTAACTCAGTCTGCAGCTGGATGCCATTTGTACCAGTTTTTCTGTTTGTTTGTTTTTTCTCAGCGTCTTCATAGGCTGTACCAGTCTTCTGTGACAGATATCATTGACAACTTATTATTCTCTATTAATACTGCACAAGTCATGATTTTCAGTTAGGATTTTGCTGAAGCAAGGAGATGGATCATTTGTGTCCTGTTACCCTGTTACTGTAAAAGTCATCTACAATCCCTTGCCTGCATGTTTGTCATCAGGGCAGCGCCACCAGCTAGCAGTAGTTTCTGAGTGCTTGTCTTGAGAATAGTTATAAAAGCCTGATGTTTGTTGGGTGGAGAGTGAACCAAAGGTTAATAGAGCTTCAGGATTGAAGGTACCAGTGGATTCCTTCTAACCTATTAACAATCTAAGCATGCCCCATAGCTCCCCTTTGCTGACCCAGAGCTGTCCCTAACATCTGAGGGACTCCAAGTGAATGGACCTCGATCTAAGAGATAGCATTCACCTGCCTGTCCCAAATCACAAAACAATAGGACTGTGGACATCCTAGAAATGCCTCCAGAGTGAATAATGATCCACCTTCCCTGCCTTTGTGTGTAAGGGGATTTGATGCACTGGTTTTAGTCACAGCCACATCCTTTGTAATTCTAGTCCCTACACATGGTGGCCATCCTTACCAACCACCTGGTTCCTTGTAAACTGGCCCTCTTCCATCGCTATACTGAAACTTCTCTCTCCAAAGCCACTAAACCTAGTAACCTTCCCACCAACTCCATTCCCTTCGACTATACTAGGAGGCTCATCCTGGAAAGTCATATCTTGGCTTCTGTTCAGTACCTTCATTGGTTCTTCTCCCACCTCTCAGAGGGCTGCTTCTTGCCCCTTTGTGAGCTCTTCTCAGGCAAGTTCTGCCCTTGGCCTGGCCCTTCATTGATGACCTTAACCATTCTCACCAATGCAGCTGTTCATCTCTACCTATGACTGAGTCATCTGAAGTCCCAGTATGAGATTCTAATGCTTCACCTCCAAGTACCAGTGTTGAATATTCTGTCTTCCTGTGGACTTCACCAACACTACCATTTGGTCATCTTCTTCCCACATCAGCCTTATCAGGATTCTCTTCTGTTTGCTTGTGTTTCACCAATGTCCAGATCACTCAAACTCTTATGAATAGTCCCTTCATGTCAAAACAGCTTGGAAAAAGAAACTAGGGGAACATAGTGTCATGAAGACAAGAGGGGAGGGGAAGAAATTGTGACAGATGCCTCCAGAGGTCAGGTAGGGTAGGGCCCAAATGGTCAGACAGCTTTATCAAAAAGGAGACTGTTGGTGAGAGAAGTCTCAGGGGATTGGGTGGGAAGATAGTCAGACTTCAGGGTGAGGGAGTGGAAGACCAGGAAATGGAGAGACAGAGGGTGAATGCAGACAACAGGGATAATAATTGAGTGGCACACCAGAGAGACCCACCCAGGTGATGGCAGAAATTTGGCTCGAAAGAGGAGAAGCAAATGGGGGAGATTCATTGTAAGAAAAAAGGATTTTCTTTCTTCTTTTAATGATAGGAGAAACGTGAGCTCTTTCCAGTACTGGTGAGAAGGGGAAGGAGAGAGGGAGAAGGAGCAAAGATAACTGAGAGGGTAAAAGGGGGGTGGATGGCTCCCCAGGGGAAAGATGCACTCCAGGCAGGTGGAGGGACACCTTATCTGTTGCAACTAGAGTAATGAGGAAATGAGTGTAAATGAAAGAGGTTTGTAGGTTTAGTGGCAAGAAGATAAGGGAGTTTCCCATCTGAAGTACTTCCTATTTTCTCTTTGAAGAAAGAGAAGTGATCTCAAGAACAAGAAATATTGGAAGAGAGACTTAGGGAGAGGGGCAGAAGTTTGAGAAAGGGGGCTAATGAGGGGGATAGGGAAGGATGGCTGGGCGGTTTGAGAATATTGAAGCTGGTGGTAGTTAACCATGGGGGTAGCTGTGTGTTTGTCTCAGGATTATTCAGCAGCCTGGTATGGGTGTAGGAAGGGGGGCATCTGGATTCATGCTGGATTGGGGGTTTGCTGGGCAAGTGATGAAAAGGATGGGTCTAGACTAAATAGGAAAGGAAATGAAGAAAAGGGAGAAAGTCTTCAGAAATGATGAATTCAAGGAGCTAAGAGATCAAGATGCTGAGTAGGATACCAAAGAGACCCAGGTGATGGCAGGATGCTCGGTGAATGGGGGCAGAGGGCATTTGGCAGGAACAATGAGGGGAAGGGCATGTGGCCATTGGGTGTGGTTGTCAAAGCAGTAGAGATCCTCACAAAGGGTGGAGCAATGGCTGGGAAGGCCAGTGTCTTCAGAGTTGAGTCAGGTTCTAAGGGCAGGAAGATGGAGAGATGTTTTGTGATGAGGCAGAAAATATTGAAGAGTTTGTTCAGGGGTAACAGTGGAAAGGTTTGGGAGGGCAGGGAGAAGTGTGAGGTTGGGTGGAGGCGAAGGACACTTAAAGTTGCATACAGAGAAGGTAGAGCAGTGAGAGGAATGACATCTTGGTATGTGAGACACATTGGGCTTAGCTGGTCCCCACCTGGCCAAGAGAGTTAGCCTAGTCCTCCAGCTTGTACCCAGGTTTTCCTGGAGCCAGTCGTGTCCTGGATTAAAGACATTTCGGAGAGCACGTGCATCTCAGGGCACTCTGGGAAGAGTGGCTAGTACTACTGAAAGCCTTCTTCATGTTTTCTTGTATCATGAGGCATTTCTCTCGCCACTTTTTAAAAATTTTTTTGAAACAAATGTGGGTCAGTGAGTGACCTGTCAATGGCTTGTTGGGCAGGTCTTTTCACAAAGCATGGTTCTCAGCCCTGCCTGCACAGCAGCATTACCTGGGAGCTTTGAATACAAACTAATGCTGGGAGCCCCAGACCAGTGACATCAGAACCTCTGGGGAGGAAGCCTCTGGAATCTGTACAATTAACTTTCTTAAAAGCTCCCCTTGGTCATTCTGATGTGTTCAGAAGCTTGGCCTTAGTCCCTTTCTACCCAGTAATGTGGTCCAGCAGCAGCAGCATCGACGTCACCTCTGAGCTTGATAGCAACACAAAATCTCCGACCTCACCCTTGACCTACCTACTGAATCAGAACCTGCGTTGTAATAAGAGCTCCTTCCCCAGGTGATACATGTGAACATGAAAGTTTGAGAAGCCCTGCCTTGAAACAATATTGAGATTCTGATTTTATTGATCTGGGCCGTGGTCTGGGAATCAGGATTTTTAAAGGCTGCCTAGGTATTTCTAATGTTTAACCAAGTGCAACATCCTGCCTTACAGCACCTAGTAAAGCATCAGGAAAGGTGGCCGTTGCGGTTTTATTCAACTGGCTGGATCAACCCCATCTTTGTTTAATGATTTCTGATCTTTTATTTAACTTACCAATGAACTCCATTTGCTTCTCATTTTGGGGAAAAACTGCCTGTCATAAACTTGTGGCAGGAACATTATTTCTCCTCATTTTCAAAGATGCTACTGGGAGGCTCAGTAAGTGATAAGACAGGAAATACCGAAGAGCCTAAACCCATTACATAAGGACTGGTTCATTCATTTAAAGGAATAAAAGGGTGTTGCCCAGAGAACCATCATTACAGAGTGTCAACCAACTCCTTATAAAATCGAGGCGCACAATCTTCCTAATTAGTTGTTTCTTTCGTGCTTTCTAAGACCTAGTTTGAAATGATCCTGAAAACTCTCTACAGCTTTCTCTAAGCCAGCTGATTGCACAGTCAAATGGCAGTAATTAGTTTGCTGAAATGTTAGGTTACTGCTGTTACATGAATTAGGACATAACAAGTGTTACTTTAGACTTGAGTCTCCAAAGTATAATCCCAGCTTAACATTGAATTTTTTTTAAAGAACAAACAAGCTTGACAAGTGTTTTAAGAAATCATTATGCAGAATAAGTTTTGAAGGGAAAAATTTTTTAAAGCACCTCCCTAACACCACATGTGACTCAGATGTTTGAATAGACAAATCACCCATTTACATGTAGGTGGTTAAATCTCAGGAAGAATAGAAAGGTTATTATTATCAAAGACTTTCCCCAATTTTTTCTTTCTCACTTCAGAGTCAAACATATGAATGTATGCATCACTTTACCACCACTGCTGATTGAAATTTGGTTTAAGAATTATTAAAACTAAATTGGTGCCAAGACAAAAGCACTGCTTTTCAAGCTTTAAAAAAAAGCATCAATGATCATTTCAAGTTTCAGAAAGCATAGATTTTGATTCCATTAGAGTTGATATCAGTCTACAAGAAAGTCATTCATTTTTTACACTCAATAATGAATAATTCATTGGATTCTTTATGGTTTGAATTCCACAAGATCATGGTCTTTTTCTTAGGAAGCCAAATCAAAACTACTAAGAATTGAAAAACGTATGTATCTTCTCCATGTTCTTCTCTCAGTGGACACAGCCCTCCCTTCTTGGGCCTCAAATGTGTTTATTTAACTTTTCTGTCTTTATAGCTCAAGGTAATGTATATTCTAGATTTCAACTACAAACAGGTGAAGGGTTCTTCCTAAACATTAGGAGGCTTATTGCTGAGGTCAGGAAGAAGATAGGACATGGCATCTCCTTAACTGCACTAGAGATTTTCAGAGCTCTGTGACAATGGTGGAAGTCTTTGTCACAGGGTTGTTGCAGAAGAGAGAATCCTGATCAATCCTCACTTGGCGCCTATGGCATTGCACTGAGTGCCATATGGAGTGAGGTTAAATTTGCAATTTAGCTGGAACTTAAAATGTCATAGAAAAATTCAATTATTAAATTTGTGCAGATGGATGGTTAAGATCAGGATTCATGTCTTATGCATTATGACCTTGTAGAATCATAGATCAGTGAGAAATTTTAAAACATCATAAAATAGGGTCAATTGAATTCCAAGTACTCTATTTGGGTACACCATATGGATACACAGTTAATGCTGAATGATGAAAATGACATTTTCACTAAATGACATAAAAGGGAGAATTGGACTTTATTATTGTGGTCATATTTACCACTGACTGGCAAGCACATAAAATGTTTATTTTACTACTAAATTATGGAATCTCTGGTATTTGACATGGAAATCCATGTAATCACATGCTGATCAAATCACCTCAAGTGACTCCAGATGTAGAGCAAGAAAGTTGCTGCCAGGCAAACTTCCAGCATGTTTCCTACCCTTGGAGTTAACTTTTTATGTCATAAATCATCCTTTCCTACTAGGGACTCTTGATTTCATGAAACTATAGCTTTAGAAAAATCACCTATACAAGGCTATTAATCAGCTGCTATTAAAAAAAAAATTAATACAAGGACTCTCCTGTAGCCCCAAATCCTATTTTAGTGAATGCTCTGATAAACCTTTTAAGATGCAAATATGACCAAATCATTTGCCTACTTTAAATATTCAGTAGTTTTCCACAATCTACAAAATCAAGCCCAAACCCTGACCCTGAAAATCTTGCCTCTACCCTCGTTGTAACCTTATCTGCCAGTACTGCCTCACCGTTAGCCTAAACCCCCACGCCTTCTTCACACATGCTGTTTCTCCAGCTGGAGTTGTCGCATCTGGCAAACTCCTATGCATCTTTTAAGCATCACCTTCAATTTCATCTTTTCAATTCTTGTGTGGTTTACTTTGTTCACCTCTTTGCTCATAGCAACATTGTGTCCTGTTCCCTCCACATTCCCTCTAGACTGGCTCCTTGAATGCTGGGTCCATGGGTAGCCTCTTCCTCTTTGTAGTCCTCCCACTTGGAGCAGTGCCTGGTACACAGTGGCCACCCCCAAGAGATTTAACCAATGAATGAATGATTGAGTGCCTCCCCAAGTGTCTAATTTAATAACCAGGGAAGAACTTGGCAATGGGGAAAATTTGACCTCTCCCTAAGCCAGGATAGGGACCTGTTCTTTCTTTCCAACTCCAAGGGATATTTGCTCTGCCACCTATAATTATGCCTTGCAACTTGGCATGGCATGATGTTCGGTATTAACATGGAGGCCTCAATGTACTATATGTCACAGGTAAATTCTCCTATGATTTTGAAGTTTAGGGTATAGTTTCTAACATCAAATGCTACTCTCCAAGAAAGCCTTCTCTTGTTGAATTGAGGGGCATGGTTTGCAAATATTAAGTTTAAAGAAAGGCCACCACATGTGGAATCATGTATTATCTTAAAATAACTATATTATGCATATTAAAACATGTAGCTTTCCTTTCTGGTGTGATTGCTTTGTCTGATCAAATTGAAAGTCGGGTTTTCTATTTTGGCATTACGACTAAATAAAATTGTTCCATTATAGCAAATAGAAGCTTGATAATGGTTTGATTCAAATTTTAATTGAAATGCTGTTCTCAGAATATTTCAGCATTCCATTCTTATTTCTAGATATTGTATCTTCAATAGAGGCCATGAGCTGGGACTGGGTTACAGGCCTTACAGGACTTGAGTAGTTGGAATCCCAGGAGAATTTCAAACCAAGGCTCTTGTCTGAGGCACAGAGGGTACTGTTTTTCAGCTGTGAGCTCACAAGAAATATTTAGCTCATTGCAGGTTCCCATAAAAACAAAACACTGAAAAAAAAGTCCCCCTCCCCACCCCGAAGGTTTGATCTCAATTCCTCTTGGATGGGCACACTTTCGGAGTTTGAGGAGCAAATAACAATTAGCACTGCTCCCTTTGTTTCCAAAGCAGACTGCACAAAGCCATCAAAATTCTTTCTTTTTTTTAAGGCTTCCTGACAGCAATGAGACAAGAGGTGACCCGTGCCCACAAAGGCTGGGCCCTGGACTCTGTGACCATCCACAATGAAGTTCTGAGGCAGACCAAGGAGGAAGTCACGTCACCCCCTGTGGTAGGCTCCTGGGGCAGTATGGACAGTGCTGGAGCTGGGCCTGAAAGTTCAGGTTCTGCCGAAAGCTGACCTAGGCATGCCTCAGTCAAGTCCACCGGCTTTGCAGCCAGGGTTTCCTCAGTTGTAACCAGAAGACCTCACTGTCAAAGCCTCTTCTGTTTGCTGTCATGGGAATTAACAACAAGCTCTAGGAACTCCCAGGCTGCATTTCTTTATAGTTACAAGTTACCCTTGTGTGTGCTGAAAAGGATTTTCCACACATCTCCAGCTACTGCTGTGAGCTGCTTACAAAATGACCAGTGTCATGGGCACTAGTAGAAACTAAAGGACCAGTGGTCCTGAGTGCTGGGGCCAGTTCTAGCAGTGTGTCCCACCCCCAGCTTTGAGACCCTGAGTGGGGCAGGGGGCGGGGCTTGAGATGAGCAGATACCTTTGGGGGCTGCTGTTTGGACACTTACTTGCTCTCTGAACTTGGGCAAGTTCTTTAACTTTTTGAGCCTCAATTTCTTTAACTGTAAAATGAGGAGGATACTTCAACCTCATTAGAGGTGATTGTGAGAATTTGATGGGATCATTTAAGCTTGGTGCTGGACCTCACATAGACACTCAATAAATCTTAGTCCCCTTTTCCCTTTCTCTGGCTTTCACTTCCTCAATTGTCAAGTGAGGGGATGGACCATGTGATTTCCAAGTTCTGGCCCTTTCTGCCACTTTGTAACAAAGATTGCCTTTCCTTATCTCTCTTTACTCTCTATATTTCCAGCAACAATGTAGGCTTTTTCTATCACATGCCACAGAATTCTTCCAGCTTCTTCCCACTATGCAATGCCAAAGTCATTTCTATATTTTTAGGTATCTGGCATAGCAGCACCCATTTCTGGGTACCAAGATCAGTCTGAGTTTCCTAAGGCTGTTGTAACAAGGTACCACGGACTGGGTGACTTAAAACAGTAGAAATGTGTTCCCTCACAGTTCAGGATGCCAGGAGAGGTATTGTCAGGGTTGGTTTCTTCTGAAGACTCTGAGGAATAATCTGTCCCAGGCCTCTCCTAATTTTTGGGGGTTGCTACCAATCCTTGGCATTCCTTGGCATGTAGCTGCAGCACTCTAATCTCTGCCTCCATTGTCACGTGGCCTTCTCCCTTTGTGTATCTCTGTGTGTCCTCTCCTCTTTGTGGAAGAACACCAGCCATGTAGGAGTTTTCCTCTCCCAATCTAGTATGACCTTCACTACAATAATTACATCTGCAAAGAACCTATTTCCAAATAGTCACATTCTAAGGTTCTAAGTGGACATGAGTTTTGGGATGACACCTTCCAATCCACTGCACTTTCCACTACACTTTACTATGGCTTTGTAAGGTTCCGAGACTGACAGGAGCCTACAAGGGTTACAGTTTACTGTCAGATGGTACCATCGTGGTTGTATCATTCACATAGTAACTGTCATCCAGTCACTAATGATGTTTTGGTTTTCTGGGATTGCCAATGGTTTTACCGTCAAACCTTGTACCTCAGTATTTGATTCAAAATATATGGCCCTTATCCTGTTGGAAAACATTTTGCAACTAATCTCACTCTCAGTTATTATAATCTATACTTACTTCCCCTTACCCTGCTGGAAGTGGAAAAATGGTAGCCATCATCCACATAAATATATTTTATGAGCTGACGTGATTATTGGAGCCTCCCCTGTGATTCAATTTAGCCTCTCTTGTCTTGCTGAACACATGTTCTATGGCTCCCCTCTGCCTACAAGATAAAGTTCAAACTCTCTAGCTTGGCATCTAGACTGTTCCCTGCTCAAGCACTAACTTATTTTTATCACCACTGAACACTCTGCTGAATAAAATGCCGGGGCTTCCCACCCACCTTGCCTCTCTTTGTAGTATTGCTCCTGCCTAGGATGACCATCCCTCAACCCCCATCTTTCCAAAAGCAGCCCACCCTTCAAGGATGTTCCCCCCCAAAGCCTACAGCCTACAGCAGCCTTTCACCTCAGAAGGCACTACACGGAGCCTCCGTGCTGTTGACTAGGCAGCCCCTCTCACAAGTGTGTGCTGGTGTTAACTTGATGTCTTTTAAAATTTTTTTCTCTGTGTGTGTCTTGTGTCCTGATTTAATGGTGGGTCCTCAAAGGCAGGTCCTGTTGTATGAAA
Organism: Macrotus californicus; assembly: GCA_007922815.1. NCBI lineage: Eukaryota > Metazoa > Chordata > Mammalia > Chiroptera > Phyllostomidae > Macrotus > Macrotus californicus. Next base: position 2,964 of record VMDR010015177.1, on the reverse strand, counting down.
GAGAGACATGAGGAGTGGGTCCAATGATGGACCCACTTTGCCCTCCCTGCCCATCACACCTAATCTCCATCTACCACTCCAGCCTTGGGGGTTGGGGGTGGGGGTAGGTCTCTGACTCTCCTGCTTGCCAGGCCTGGTGGCACAGACCTCACTTGCTCCTGTGACTGAGAGGAAGTTAGAGCCATGGGTTGGCCTGCTCTGCAGGTGGAGTCCCCATGTGGCTCCCAGCTCCAAATGCTATTCCATGCTGGCTCCCCACACCAACTCAGACCAGACCCTTGGGGGACTTTTAGGTTCCTGCAGAGCTGATTTCATGCAGCTGGCTAAGTCTGTTGTCCCAGGCAGCCGATCCCACAATCAAATAACTGATAACAAAAATATCTGTACTTGTCTCGTAGCCTCAAGATAGGCTGCAGGGAAAATTTCACTCACTATTACACTAGTGCAACGTGCCCAGCAGTGGTTCCTCTTTTAGGAGTTTCATAAGACTGATGTGTGCTGTCTTTCCAACCATGTTCCATTTATTACAGTAATGGACACCTATCTCACAGCACCTAATTTTTTTATTAAATATTTTTATTTTTTATTGTATTTTTTCCAGTACCAACCCTTCCCCCAGCAATCACCACACTGTTGTCCATGTCCATGAGTCCTTTTTCATTTTTACTCATTCCCTCCAGCTCCTAACCCCTTCCCACCCACTAGTTGTCATCTAAAAGCCCTATTGCCTTCTGCTTGACTCTTCCAGGAAGGTGTATATATTTATGGGCTCTACATGGACGGAGCAGCCTGGGATAGGCGGAATGGGAAGCTCACAGAGTCCACACCTAAGGTGCTCTTCACACAGCTGCCTGTGCTGCACGTCTTTGCCATCAACTCCACTGCTCCCAAAGACCCCAAGCTGTACGTGTGTCCCATCTACAAGAAGCCCAGGCGAACTGACTTGACCTTCATCACCGTAGTATATTTGCGAACAGTCTTGTCCCCAGATCACTGGATCCTGAGAGGAGTGGCTCTTTTGTGTGACATCAAGTAAGTTCATTTCCACTTGCTGAGGGCATAGGAGCCACGTTGATGGCCATTGCTACTGAGAGACTCAGAAACCTGTCTTTTCTCCTTGGTCATTGCTTGATTACCTTTCTAAATTAAAAGTTGATATTCTGGAATAGCTTATGTCTGTGTTTTTCCCTATATCAATATTCAAAAAGACATTTCTAAAGTAATGCTTTTATTTCAGGCAACCACATTCCATTTTAATTACTTTTTAGATGAGGTCCTATTTTCATTATCAGAATACTGTGGAAGGTTTGAATTTAAAAAATCTAAAAGTATTCATCTGGACTTCTAGCCCAGATGGAGGCATAGGTAGATACACTTTGCCTCCTTGCACAACCAAAAGAAGGACAACAAAAAAATGAAAAACAAAAAAATAACAAGAACTGTCAGAAAATTGAACTGTATGGAAGCACACCAAGGAGTTAAAGAAGAAACATTCATCCAGACCGGTAGGAGGGATGGATACAGGCAGCTAGGGCAGAGAGGATGCCCAGCAAGGTGGCCTCTGGAGGACCAGGAGGGCAAGGCAGTGGCTGGTGGACCCGACAGTCCCACATTTGTGTGCAGATAAACCGGGAGGAACAACTGGGGAGCGAGACAGACTGTGCAAATCAGGGTTCCCATGTGGAAAAAGAAAGCCTCAACGCCTCTGGCTATAAAAACCTGTAGGGCTGTGGCACCAGTAGACACTACCAGACTCACAGGAGAGTTCATTGGAGAGACCCACAGGGTCCTAGAATGTACACAAACCCACCCAGCCAGAAGGGCCCAGTTTGCTTCTGGGTAGCAGGGGAAGTGACTGAAAGCTGGATGAGAGCTAAGCAAGTGGAATTGTTCCCTCTCTGACTTCTCCCCAACATACAGCCCTATCAATTCCTAAGTCTCCACCCTTTACAACATAACAGGCCTGCCAAAACAAACAAATATGGCCCAAATGAAAGGACAGATGAAAGCTCCAAAAATAGAACTAAGCGATGAAGAGATAACCAACCTATCAGATGCAGAGTTCAAAACACTGATAATCAGGATGCTCACAGAAATGGTTGAGTATGGTCACAAAATAGAGGAAAAAGTAAAGGCTATGCAAAGTGAAATGAAGAAAAATATACAGGGAACCAACAATGAAGGAAAGGAAACCAGGGCTCAAATCAATGATTTGGAGCAGAAGGAAGAAATAAACAGTCAACCAGAACAGCATGAAGAAACAAGAATTCAAAAAAAATGAGGAGAGGCTTAGGAACCTCTGGGACAACTTAAAAGTTCCATTATCTGAATCATAGGGGTGCCAGGAAGAGAAGAGGAAGAGCAAGAAATTGAAAACTTATTTGAAAAAATAATGAAGGAGAACTTCCCCAATCTGGCAAAGGAAATGGACTTCAGGGAAGTCCAGGAAGCTCAGAGTCCCAAAGAAGCTGGACCCGAGGAAGCACTCACCAAAGGCACATATAATTACATTGCCCAAGATTAAAGATAAGGAGAGAATCTGAAAAGCAGCAAGAGAAAAGGATATAGTTACCTACAAAGGAATTCCCATAAGACTATCAGCTGATTTCTCAAAAGAAAAGTTATAGAGAAGAAGGGGCTGGAGAGAAGTATTCCAAGTCATGAAAGGCGAAGGACCTTCATCCAAGATTCCTCTATCCAGCAAAGCTATCATTTAGAATGGAAGGGCAGATAAAGTGCTTCCCAGATAAGGTCAAGTTCAAGGAGTTCATCATCACCAAGCCCTTACTATATGAAATGGTAAAGGGACTTATCTAAGAAAAAGAAGATCAAAACTGTGAACAGTAAAATGACAACAAACTCACAACTATAAACAAGTGAACCTGAAAACAGAAACAAAAGCAAACAAAGCAAACAACTAGAACAGGAACAGAATCACAGAAATGGAGATCACACGGAGGGTTA
>VMDR010015176.1:6328-22722 GCA_007922815.1 Macrotus californicus | reverse complement strand
AATAAATAAATAAATAAATAAATAAATAAATATGTGTTTCATATCTATTCCTTTACTCTTTCCTTTTCTTACTCGATTTTTTCTTCTTCTTTCCACATTACTTTTTTCTTTCTGTTTCTTTGTTCTGTTTTTCTGTTTTTCTCTTTCTATTCTTTATTCCTATTGCTTCCCTCTATCTTTCCTCTCATAATCTTTTTTTTTTCCTTTTGTCTTCTCATATTTTTTTTTTACTATTCCATTTCTCTTTTTTCTTAATCTTTTCTCATTTGTTGTCTGGCTTTTATTGTGATTTATTGTTTGTTTGGGGTTTGTTTTGTTTGTTTTGCTCTCTTTTGTTCTGTCAGCACCTGTACAACAGCTTGCCAGATGTGGTTGGGTTGAGCCTCTCAGTCAATTAGCCAGAGGGGAGATTCTACCCTCAAATGGGCCAACAGTAATCAAGAACCAATTGCAAACAGGAGAGCCCACACAACTCCTAGAGCATCCAGCTCAGTAAATCAAGGAGAATGCACCATTGCACACACCCCCAGGATTCCTACAACATAAGGCCACCCCAGGATTCCTGAGGTCAAAATAGATTTATCTAATATATAGAAACAAACACAAAAAGACCATTAAAATGGGAAGACAGAGAAACAGCCTGCAAAAGAAAAAAAAGGAGTAATCTCCAGAAAAATAACTAAATAAAATTGAGGTAGACAATTTATCAGACATAGAGTCAAAAGTAATGGTTATAAAATTCTCAAGGAACTTAGAACTACAAGGAACATTATGGGAACTACAAGTAACTTTGTGGGAACTACATCATCATGAAAAAGGACATAGAAACTATGATAAAAAACAGTTAAAAATAAAGAATACAATATCTGAAATGAAGAATACACTAGAAGGAATTGCAAGTAGGCTACATGAAGCAAAAGCAGAATAAGCAATTTGGAAGACAGGGTAGAAATAAATACCCAGTAAGAGCAATAAAAAAAAGACATAAAAAGAAGGAGGATAGTTTAAGGGAACTTTGGGAAAACATCAAATATAATAATATCCACATCATAGGGGTACCAGAAAGGGAATAAAGTGAGCAAGGGATTGAAAATATTTTTGAATAAATAATGTTAGACAATTTTCCTAACATGGTGAAGGAAAAAGTCACACAAGTTCAGTAAGCACAGAGATTCCCAATGAAGACAACCTAAAGAGACCCACACCAAGGCAAATCATAACTAAAGTGTCAATGGTTGAAGACAAAGAGAGGACCTAAAGGCAGCTAAAGACAAAGAGTTAGTTACCTACAAGGGCACTCCTATAAGAATTTCAGCTGATTTCTTAACAGAAACACTTAAGACCAGAAGACATTGGCATGATGCATACAAAGTAATGAAAATCAAGGACCTGAAGCCAAGACTTCTATCTAACAAGAGTATAATTTAAAATTGAAGGTGAAATAAAGAGTTCCATAAGGGAAAAAAAGGCTAAAGTAGATCATTACCATCAAGCCAGCATTATAAGAAATGTTAAAAAGATTGTTTTGAGAAGAAGAAAAATAGAGACAGAAGAACATAGGTATAAATAAAAATGGCAATGAATAAGTATCTATTAATAATAACCTAAAATGTAAATAATTTATATGCTCCAATAACATATAAGTTAGCTGAATAGATAAGAAAACTTGACCCATATATATGCTGTCTTCAAGAGATCCACCTCAGAAAAAAAGATTTACACAGGCTGAAAGTGAGGGCCTAGAAAAAAATATTCTATGCAAATGGAGACAAAAAACATAAGCTGAGGCAGCAATACTTATATCTCACAAAATAGACTTCAAAACAAGGCCATAACAACAGACAAAAATGATCACTACATAATCCTAGAGGAATCAATAGAAGATATACCCTTTTAAACATATATGCACCAAATTCAGAAAAACATAAGTATATAAAGAAAATCTTGTTGAACTTTAAGGAAGAGATTGACAGCAACACAGTCATAGTCACCAATGGATAGATTATCCAGATATAATATAAACATGAAAACAGTGACCTTATACAACACACTAGATCAAATGGATTTTACTGTTTACTGAACATTTCATCCCAAAACAGCAGAATATAAATTCTTCTCAAAAGCACATGGATCATTCCTAAAAACAGACTACATGTTAGCACATACATAGTCTTAACAAATTCAAGAATATTGAAATTATATCAACATTTTTGCAGATTACAAGGGCATGAAAAAAGAAATCAACCTCATTTAAAAAAAACTCAAAAAACACTCAAATACATGGAGGCTAAGTAGTATGTTATTAAATAATGAATGGGTTATCAATTAGAACCAGAAAGAAATCAGATATACCTGGAAACAAATAAACAAACAACAATGTAAAATCTATAAGACATAGTAAAAACAGACCTTAGAGGGAAGTTCATAGTATTACAGGCCTACCTACATAGGCAAGAAAAATCTCAAATAAACAATCAAACCCTAAAATACAAAAACAACAACAAACAAAGCCCATAGTGAGTAGAAGATCAAGATCAAAATGGAAATAAGTGACATAGAGACAAATAAAACAATACAAAATATCAATGAACTCAAGAGCAGCTTTGAAAAGATAAACAAGATTGACAAACTTTTAACCAGACTTATCAAGAAAAAAAAAACAGAAAGAACCAAAATAAATACCAGAAATAAAAAAGGAGAAGTAACAACTGACACTACAGAAATACCTAGGATTGTAAGAAAATACCATGAACCACTATATGTTGAGAAAATGGACAACCTGGATGAAATGGATAAATTCCTAGAAACATACAATATTCCAAAACTGAATTTGGAAGAAGCTGACAATCTAAATAGGTCAATAACAACTAATTAAATTGAAGCAGTAATTTAAAAACTCCTAGAAAACAAAAGTATTGGACCAGATGGCTTTATAGGACAATTTTACCAATCATTTGGGAAGAACTAACACCTAGTCTTCTCAAACCATTCCAAAAATTCAAGAAGGAAGACTTCCAAACTGTTATTTATGAGGCTAGTATTATCCTAATTCCAAAACCAGATAAAGACACAACAAACGAAGCAAATTATAGGCCAATATCCCTGATGAACTTTGATGCTAAAATCCTCAATAAATATTAGCAAACTGAATCCACTAATACATTAAAGAAGATTATACACCATGAACAAGTGGGATTTATCCCAGGGTGACAAAGTTGGTACAATATTTGCAAATCAATAAATGTGATTTATCACATAAACAAAATGAAAACTAAAAAAACACATGCTCATATTAATAGATGCAGAAAAAGCATTTAATAAAACCCAGCACCTGTTTATGATAAAAGCTCTCAGGAAAGTGGGAATAGAGGGTTTATATTTCAACATAATAAAGGCCACAAACAAAAAACCTACACCTAACATCATACTCAATATGCAAAAGCTAAAAGCATTGCTCTTAAGATGAGGAACAAAATAGGAATATCCACTTTTATCATTCTTATTCAACATAGTAGTGGAAATCCTCACCACAGTGATCAGACAAGAGAAATAAATAGCATCCAAATTGGAAAAGAGGGTCTAAAACTGTCATTATTTTCAGATGACATTATATTGTTCATAGAAAATCCTATGAACTCCATCAAAACACTACTAGAACTAATAAATAAATTCAGCAAAGTAGCAGAATACAAAATCAATACTCAGAAATCAGTGGCATTGCTTTCAAGATTTTATTTATTTTCAGAGAGAGAGAAAGGGAGGAAGAAAGGGAGAGAAACATCAATGTGTTGCTGCCTCTCATGCACCCCATTCTGGGGACCTGGCCCACAACTGAGGCATTTGCCCCGCCCAGGATTTGAACCAGCAACACTTTGATTTGCAGGCCAGCATTTAATCCACTGGGCCACACTAGCCAGGGAAGAAATCAATGACATTTTTATACACCAATAATGAACTATGAGAAAGAGAAAAAATATCCCATTTACTATAGTAACAAAAACATAAGGTACCTAGTAATAAATTTAATCAAGGAGGTAAAAGACCTGTACTCAGAAAACTATAGGATACTCAAGAAAGAAATTGAGGAAATGTGAAACAGGCCCCCAAACTGGGGAGCTGCTTAAATATTCGTGATATTCCAAGGAAAACAACCAGAAGACTAGAAGATGAGGACATGCCATTACAAAGAAGTGCACCAATAGCAGTGGGTTGGTGAGAGAGAGATCACACCTCCTCTAGTCTGAGGCTCATTATAAGGTATCCCAGACAAAGGCAGCATAGGCCCAGGCTGCACAAACTTACATGTGGCCTGCAGCTATATTACATCAGTATGTATAGCAGAAAGAAAAGGTCAAGAAGCAGTCACCAGACAGGAAGACACTCCCAAAAGGTGATAAGGAGGAAATAACAATCCATTTCCAAAACAATACACATTCCTTTGGATCAGTTGTTCCCTGATCAGCCCACAGTCATGGGAGGAGGGAGGGCAATGTCCATTCACCCCATGGGAAGATACGAAGAAGTGGAAGCATATATGGTGTTCATGGATTGGAAAAAATAATATTATGAAAATATCCACTGCCCAAAGAAATCTACAGGTTCAACACAATTCCTATTAAAATATCAATGTCATATTTCACAGATATATAATAAATATTTCAAAAATTTATATATGACAAAAAATACTCTGAACAGCCTCAGAATCTTGAGAAAGAACAAAGTTGGGGGGATCACAATATCCAACAGCAAATACTATAAGGCCACTCTAATCAAAACAGTCTGGTACTGTCATAACGACAGACATATAGACCAATGGAACAGAACAAAGAGCCCAGAAATAAATGTTTTCATAGTAAATTAGTATTTGACAATGAAGCCAAGAGCATACAGTGGAGTAAAGACAGTTTCTTCAATAAGTGGTGTTGGGGTAATTGAACATGCAAAAAATGAAACTAGACCACCAATTTACACCACACACCAGAATAATCTCAAAATGAATAAAAGACTTAAGTGTAAGTTGTGACATCATAAAATTCCTAGAGGGAAACATAGGCAGTAAAATTTCAGATATTTTGCATAGCAATATTTTTACTGATATATATCCCAGGGCAAGGGAAATAAAGAAAACAGACAAACAAATGGGACTATATCAAATTAAAAAAAAAAAAAGCTTCTGCACAACTATAGAAATTATCATCAAAATGAAAAAGGAACTAAGCAAATGAGAGAACATATTTGCCAATGATACATCTGATAAGGGTTTAATTTTCAAATATATAAAGAACTTATATAAATCAACACTAGGAAGACAAACAATCCAATTAAAAAATGGGCAAAGGACCTGAACAGGCACTTCTCCAAAAAGGACAAAGAGAAGGCCCATATATATATGAAAAAGAAAAAAAAAGCTTACCATCACTAATTATCACAGAGATGCAAATGAAAACCACAATAAGATATCATCTCACACCGGCTGGAATGGCTATCATTAACAAATCAACACACAACAAGTTCTGGCAAGAATATGGAGAAAACCCTGTTGCACTATTGGTGGGAATTCACTAGTATTCCACTGGTGTAGCCACTGTGGAATACAGTATGCAGTTTCCTCAAAAAATTAAAAGTTGAACTGTTTTTTTGACCCAGTGATTCCACTTCTGGAATTATATCCTAAGAATCCCAAAATCCCAATTCAAAAGAATATATGCATCCCCATGTTCATAGCAGTGCTATTTACAATAGCCAGCCAAGATTTGGGAACAGCTTAAGTGCCCTTCAGTAGACAAGTGGATAAAAAAGCTGTGAACTACTACATAGCAGTAAAAAAGAGGGAGGTCTTACCTTTTGCAACATTGTGGTAGATGGACCTTGAGACTATTATGTTAAATGAAATAAGGCAGTCAGTGAAAGACAAATAACATGTGATATCACCTATATGTGGAATCTAATAAACAAAATAAGCTAATAAGCAAAGTCGAAACAAGAAAGAGACTGAGAGCTGGGAGGTTGAGAGTGGTTGTAAGAAGGTGAAAGGATTATCCAAAGAACATATCTACATGTACCGTGGACATGGACAACTGTGTGGGAAATGCCTGAGGAAGGGGGAACAGCTGAGTGGAAGAGGGCAAAAAGGGAAAAACTGGGACAACTGTAATAGCATAAATAATAAAATATAATTTAAATTAAAAAATAAAGGATAAGAATTCATTCATGGGTGATCACTGCTTTCAGACATGTAAATTATTTGAAACTTTTCAGAAGCGGGAGAAGTTTCTGTAAAGCTGTCTAAGGAAAGTAGAAATCAATAGCAGAGCTATCTATTGAGAAAAAAGTGGGCTCTAAAATGGGCTAGAGATGCTTACAAGTAAATACCACTATATTCCCAGTATTAATTTATGTTGAACTTTGGTTCATAAAACAGGCAGAAAATCTCAAATAACCAAGTATTTGTGAATTTTAGCTGCTTTTTAAACTCCAACTCACGAAAAGACTCTACACTCACAGCTGAGCTCTGGCCCCTTTTCCTATCTGGACAATGCCACTTCTCTCATGGTAAAGAGGTCCATAAAGAGGAGTTCAAAGCTCACTCTCCTGGACTGGCTGCTCAGTCTTCCCTTGATTTCTAGAGAAATTTCAACATGGAAAATCTTATTAATCTAAGTTCAAATGATTATACTAGCAACAATAATTACAGTAACAATAATGATACAATGGCACATATAGCACTTACTACCTTGTCTTTATCAGTCTCAGCTTATGGACAGTGATACTATGGCCAGGAATCCTGGGGTACTTCATACTACTTGTGGCAGACCATACAGACATTTTCCTGGTGTTGTGCTGAACCTGCCCATGGGGTTCCTACTATGATTGCAAGATGCTTCTTAGCAACAACTATCAAGGGACTTTGAAAAAAAGATTTATTACTGCTGTTCTTGGAGGGTACACAGCATACCCATCATCACATAGCAAGGTCATGGGGAGGGTTAGTAGACCTGGCATTCTGTTTTTATTGTGGTCAAAGGTGGGGTGCCTAAGATTTTATGGGTTCACTCTTTATTGGCAAATTTCAAAGAAAAGAGAGGTTATTAGGTGTGGAAAGGAGAAGAGGGTCATTCGAGTGGTCAGTTATCTAAGTCCAACAGGGCTTTCTAAAAGGGGAACTTTATCGTGGGGCAGCTTGGTTTTTTATCTTGCCTTTTAGCTGCCAATGTGTCTATTCCAGATGTCTTTGAAATGGATGGATGCCTGGGCAATCAAATGCTTAATGTCAGGCACTTACATTACAATAAAAAAAAAAGCTAAATGTCAGGCTCTTATTCTATTGGTTAGCCAAAAAGTTCATGTGTTTTTTTTTTTTGCCATAAAATAAAAGGCACATTTTTTATTTTCACCAGTAACTTTATTGATTTGCATATTTTGAATATGTCAGCTATCTCACATGTGGTATAACATTGATCATTCTCAATTAATGTCTCAATTTGATCGTTATCAAATCACCACCACAAAACTTCACAAATCACTTTTGACACTTTCAATCAGTCACAGCACTTTCTCCATACACTGCATGAATTGTGTGTGTGTGTGTATTTCAGGTACATTTTTAACTTTCTTGAAATAATGAAGCATAATATGTTGAAAGTGTCATTTATTTCTTCCATCTTCAATATTAAAATGGTTGCACAAAATTCACCAATTTTGATAAGTTTTTTAAATGCACAATGATTGACAGCTGTCACAATACAATCTAACAAAATTGTTTTGAATGAAGTTAAAGACAACTAAGCACTACTAAAGCTATCTTATGGAAAAAAGACAAACAAACTTTTTGGCCAACACAGTATATACCTGCCAGATATTGAGTGCTCTCATTTAATCATCACAAAAATATTTATGAAAAACCAGATGAAATTCTCTCATTTTATGGAGCAGTATAAGGAGAACCTCTTAGTGTAGGAACTGGAAGGAGGGAGTTGGACTGGTTTAAATAGCCTCAACTTAATTTTTAGATGATTTTTTAAAAGATTTTATTTATTCATTTTTAGAGATAGGGGAAGGGAAGGACAAAGAGAGAAACACCAGCGTATAATTGCTTCTCATGCACCACCCACTGGGGACCCAGCCTGTGACCTAGGCATGTGCCCTAACTGGGAATCAAACCAGCAACCCTTTGGTTCTCAGGCTAACACTCCATACACTGAGCCACACCAGCCAGGGCTAATTTTTAGATGATTTAGATACCTCAAAACTGGCAGCTTACACAAATACCTCATCTTCTTAATTAACCAGCTACCTTGTCTCCCTCCTTCCCTCACACTACAAATAATTCCATTCAACAATGTCAGTTGATCTACCAGGTACATGTCATGGCTCTGGGTGCAAATAACTCAGAGACAGTCACAAGAGGCCTGACTGTGTTCTACCAATACCTAATCCCAAGGTCCTCTTGTTTGGGTTGACATTTTAATGGAGTCCGATATGGAACCTTCTGGAAAAAGGTAAGTCCCTCAGGGTAGTTCAGGTCAGCCTTGGTTGAATATATCCAAGGGCCACAGTGATCCGTTCAAAGAAGAATCATTGAACAAAGTGGACCAAGTGCTAATGGAAGCCAGCAGCACAGTAGTCTGGAACAAACTGGAGGCCATTCAAGCTAAACAAACTCAGCATTGGACACCATTTACGGGGTACAAACACATAGGGACATGGGGTACAGACAAATATCATAGGGGCCATTTGATATATACGAACCAAAACCAAATTTAAAGAGGACAAACTATCAATTGCATAAGGGGGACGAGGCAACATTAGAGTCTCTACCTTTACTTGCTTGTTTGGGCCATTTGTATCATCCATCTTGCCTGCTCTTGACCTTCTCCTTGAGCCCCACTCACATAGGCTTTAGACAAACTTGTAATCTTAATGAGAAAACCCTCTGGGGTTAGTGGAAGTAGTAGACATAGAGGAAGTAGAAAGTAATGGTATGACAGAAACTTCAAAAGTGGCAAAAGCCTGGCCGACAGTGTTGGCATGTAAGTATCACTTCCCACCTCAAAAAAAAAAAAAAAAGTGAGTGTACCATGGCTGGAGAAGTGGTCTCCGGCTGGGATAGTACCAGAGAAATTGGGGAGCCGAGTGACACCTGGAGCTGGGAGAAGACAGGGGCCGTGACTGACTGTGACCCATATAGACTCTGGACTGGTCAGAGAGTTGGAATGTATGGAAAGCCAGGCACCAGTTAGGAGCAGCAAGTGGTACCCAAGGGGGCTTTTCTCAAAAGACTATCTCAGGTGCTATGCAGAGGCCTGGCATGCACAGGGACCACTCTTGCAGAGGCCAGGCTAACAAGAGGGAGGAGGGGACACAATTTATTCCCACTCAGTGACACTCACAGACTGATCAAAGGGTTGCAAAACAAGGTGCATTATAGACACCGGCCTAGCACAAATGCACAGTGTGTACAGTGTGGACAACACAGTGCTCTGAGGGTGTGGGTGGCCTGAAAACTGGGTACCTATGAATATTGTACCCCAGACTGAGCCCACATCCTTGCAGAACCACAAAAAGAAGAAAATAAATGGAGCCCAGATTCCCTCTGCCTGCAGGATCCAGGAAAACCTGCAAAACCAGATTGGCAGGTTTAAAATCAGTAGAAGGCTTTCTTTCTTTTTTTTTTCAAGAGTAAAACAGGTAAGACCTGGAGCTGTGAAAAAACCACAAACTGATCTAAAAAGAAGTCAGAAGGTGAACAACAACAGCTGAGACAAATTTCACTTTGCTCACCTTCAGAACTTGCTTTATATTTTTTATTTCTCATCTTTTCATTTATTTAGTTTTTTTTTGTTTTGTTTGTTTTTATTGCTTGATTTTTTTATTCTCCCTTTCACATCGCATGTTAATTTTTCTTCTTTCACTTCACTCATATTCCGATAACACACTACTCTTGGTCTTTTACTTTTTATTCTCTTTATTCACATTACATATTTCTTATCATATTATTGTTATTCCAAATCTCACATGGCACACTTCCCTGGTCTTAATGCATTGCACCATCTTCCTAAACTTTATTACTGTTGTGGTGAACTTTATTCTCTGACACACTACACCAGGTTTCTGTCCCTTACTCTCACTATTTCTTCTCCATCTAACCTCACATAAGTGCTTTTCTTTTTTAAGTCAGCTCAAAGTCTTTTTCCATTCTAATAAGAGTCATTTTTTTTTTCACTTTTCATAAACAGTGGCTAATTGAGTGAAATATCACAGTTATCATGGTACTTGTCCATAGGATCTCATATCTGTTCTCTACTTGTTTGTATTTTAAATCCAATAAAATACTCTCCTGCTGTCTTACTCCATTTCACCCTCCCCCTGCCCCTAATCAGTTGAGTAATGAATTGTATTTCATTGTTTTCTCTCTCCCTTTTTTCCTTTCCTTTTTCCTTTCTTTTTTCCCCATCTCTCAACAAGAGCTTTACTCCTTACTCTTACTAGCTTGCTTCCCCAATTCTCTCAAAATCATTTTTCCTTATTGTATACATCTTATAGTCACTTTTAATTTTTCTACAATATTCTTATTCCTGTTCCACCTTTATTAAACTTCATTCAACTGTTGTTGCTATTGACCTTGCTATGGTTTTCCTGAAATTTTGCTCCCATTAGTCCAGTATTTTTCTGTTTTACTTCAAGCCTCACAGCATACCCTTCCCCCTTCTTACCCATTGTTCCCATTGGCCTTTTGTGTTTTATTTACATTGTAAATTTTGCTCTCTCCCTTTCTTTGCCTTGGTTCTATCCCAATTCTTATTCATTGTCGTCCTTATTAGAATACGACAACATTTTCCTCTCTTTAATCATCTTATATTCCCTTTGTCATATCATACAATACCTGCAATCTCTCTTCACCTTTATTAATCTTAGTTCAATTGCAGTAGGAACTACTAATGTGGTAGGGGAGTTCCTTTTGCTTGCCTAGGTTTGGTTGCCTGCTGATACTGCTTTGTTAACCAACACCTCTACAATAGCATAGAAGTCAAGGTGGGAGTTGAGAATACCAGTACACCCACTGGAGGGGAGAACCCACCAGAAAAGGAGCCACTGACAAGTAAAAGTCCAACTACAACAAGAGAACCACCACAAGTGAAAGAAAGGGCAACCCTAGAGAATCCTGACAATGAGATCAAAGAGACTGCACTACTGAGTCCCACAAAAACCCTTTCACAGAAGTTCACCCATGAAGACAGGTGGTAAAGCAGAGCGTCTGGAAGTGCAGAAACAAACAAAAAGAGTCAGCTAAAATGGGGAGACAAAGAAAGAACCTGCAATTGAAAGGAATAGAAGATTCCCCAGTAAAAGGGCTAAAAGAAATGGAGGCAAGCAAACTATCAGATATAGAATTCAAAAGCATGATAATATGGATGCTTATGTAACTCACTTTCAGCTACAAGGTACTGAGTGGAAACTACAACAGTATGAAAAAGGAAATAGAAACTATAAACAAGAAACAAAAAGAAATGAAGAATACAATGTCTGAAATTAAAAAAAAAACACTAGAAGGAATTACAAACAGATTGGATGAAGCAGAGAACCAAATTACTGAAGATAAAAAGAAATAACCAGGTAGAGCAGCTATATGAAAAAAGACTAAAAAAATATGAAGATAGCTTCAGGGACCCGCAAGACAACATGAAACACGACAACATTCAAATCATAGGAATACCAAAAGGAGAAGAAAAGGAACAAGGGATAGAAACCCTGTTTGAAAAAACAAGGACAGAAAATTACAAAACCTGGAGAAAGGAAAAGCCACATAAGTTCAGGAAGCAGAGAGGATCCCAATCAAGAGGAACTCAAAGAGGCCTACTTCAAGAGTATCATAATTACAATGGCAAAATTCCAAGATAAAGAAAGAATCTTAAAGGCAGCGAGGAAGAAACAGGAAGTAACATACAATAAGGAACTACAATAAGGCTAGCACTCAATTCCTCAACAGAAACACTACATGCCACAAGGTAATGCCTAGAAATATTCCAAGTAGTGAAAAACAAAGGCTACAACCAAGACTACTCTACCCAGGAAGACTCTCAATTAAAATAAAAGGCAAAATAAGGAGTTTCCCAGACAAAAGAAGCCTAAAAGAATACACCTCCACCAAACCAGCATTGCAAGATATGCTAAAGGAAAATCTTTAAGAAGACGAAGGAAGAGTGAGAGAGAGAAGAACACAGGTACAAAGGAGAAAAAAGACAATGAATAATTACATATCAATAATAACCTTAAATATTAATGGATTAAATGCTCCAATCAAAAGACACAAGTTAGCTGAATGGATTAGAAAACCTGACCTACACATATGCTGCCTACAAGAACCAACCTCAGAACAAAAGACCCACACAGACTGAAAGTGAAGGGCTGGAAAAAAATATTCTAAGAAAATGCACAGGAAAAAAAAAACTATGGTAACAACACTTATATCTGACAAAACACATTAGAAAATAAAGGCCATAAAAATAGACCCAGAAGGACACTTCATAATAATCAAGGCAACAATCTATCAAAAAGACATAAATATTGTAAACATTTGTGGCCAGTCTAGGAACAGCAAAAAACATAAGCAAAATCTTGGAGGACATCAAGAATGAGATACACAGCAATATACATATAATCAGGGGATTTTAACACCTCGCTGTTAACAGTGGATAGATCTTCCAAAAAATATCAGCAAGAATATTGCAGCACTGGACAATGTCCTAGATCAAATGGATTTAACTGATGTATATAGAACCTTTCATCACAAAGAAGCAAAATACATGTGCTTTTCAAATACACATGGTACATTTTCAAAGATAGACCACATGATAGGACACAAAACAAGCCTCAACAAATTCAAAAAAATTGGAATTATATCAAGCATTTTCTGGGACCACAAAGGCCTCAAACTAGAAAGCAACTTCAAGGAAAAAATCTCAAAAACATTCAAATTCATGGAGATTGAATAGCATGTTATTAAACAATGATTGAGTAAAGAATGAGATCAAGGAAGAAATCAAATAGTTTCTGGAAACAAATGAAAAATGAACACAAAACAGTCCCAAACCTATGGGACACAGTGAAGGCAGTCTTGAGAGGGAAGTTCATAGCATCTCAGCCTTACCTAAAAAAGATACAAACACTTCAAATAAACAGCTGTGAAAACTGGAGCAACAACAAAAAACAAATCCAAGAGTGAGAAGAAGGAAGAAAATAACCAAGATCAGAGGAGAATTAAATGACAAACTAAAAAAAAAAATTCAAAAGACCAATAAATCCAGGACCTGGTTCTTTGAAAAGATAAACAAAGTCAATAAGCCTTTAACCAGACTCATCAAGAAAAAAAGACAGAGAACCCAAATAAATGAAATCAGAAATGAGAGAGGAGAGATTATAACAGACATCTCAGCAATACAAAGGAATATGAGAAATTACTTCAAATAATTATATGCCAAGAAATTTGAAAACCTTGGTGAAATGGAAAATTTCTAGAAAAACACAATCTTCCAAACCTGAAGGAAGAAGCAGAAAGCCTAAACACACTTATTACAGCTAGTAAAATTGAAACAGTAACCAGAAAACTCCCGGCACACAAAAGCCCTGGACAGAACAGTTGCACAGGAGAATTTTACAAAATATTTAAGGAAGCTAACTTCTAGCCTTCACAGAGTACTCCAAGTCCAAGAAGAGGGAAGCCTCCCAAACTCTTTTTTTAAGTATGTTTTGATTATGCTATTACAGTTTTCCCAATTTCTCCCCCTTTATCCCTCCTCCAGCCTGCACCTCCTATCCCCCCTTAGTTCATGTCCCAGAGTTGTACATATAAATTCTTTGAGTTCTCTGTTTCCTATACTATTTTTTACCTCTCCCAGTCTATTTTATGCCTACCAGAAGCATAATGCTTCTTCTTCCCTGTACCTTTCCCCTCCTATTCCTCTCTTTCTCTTCCCCACTGAACTCTCTCTATGTGACGTCCATTTCTCTGATTCTGTTCCTGTTCTAGTTGTTTGCTTAGTTTTTGTTTTCATTGTTTGTCCTTTCTTTTAGGTTCATTTGTTGATAGTTGCGAGTTTGATGTCATTTTACTGTTCATAGTTTTTGATCTTCTTCAATTTCTTAGATACGTCCATTTAACATTTCATATAATAAGTGCTGGTTGATGATGAACTCCTTGAACTTGACCTTATCTGGGAAGCACTTTATCTGCCCTTCCATTCTAAATGATATTTTTGCTGGATAGTGTAATCTCGGATGTAGGTCCTTGCCTTTCATGACTTCAAATACTTCTTTCCAGCCCCGTCTTGCCTGTAAGGTTTCTTTTGAGAAATCAGCTGATAGCCTATGGATACTCCTTTGTAGGTAACTTTTTTGTTTCCTCTTACTGCTTTTAAGATTCTCTCTTTATCTTTTATCTTGGGTAACTTAATAATGATGTGCCTTGGTGTGTTCCTCTTTGAGTCCAAGTTCTTAGGGACTTCCTGGGCTTCCTTGACTTCCTGGAAGTCAATTTCCTTTACCAGATTGGGGAAGTTTTTCTTCATTATTTATTCAAATCAGTTTTCAACTTCTTGCTCTTCTTCTTCTTCTCCTTCTGGCACCCCTATAATTTGGATATTGGAACGTTTCAAGTTGTCCCAGATGTTCCTAAGCCTCTCCATTTTTTTTTTTGAATTCTTGTTTCTTCATTCTGTTTCACTTGGATGTTTATTTCTTCCTTTTGTTCCAAACCATTGATTTGAGTCCTGGTGTCCTTCCTGTCACTGTTGGTTCCCTGAATATTTTTATTTATTTCACTTTGAGTATCTTTCATTTTGCAACCAAGCTCAATCATTTCTGTGAGCATTTTGATTACCAGGGTCTTGAGTTCTCCATCAGATAGGTTGGCTATCTCCTCATCGCTTAGCTCTCTTTCTGAAGCTTTGCTCATTGTTTTATTTGGGCCATATTTCTTTGTCTTGGTGCACCTGTTAAGTTGTAAGAGGACAGGGCCTTAGGTTTTCACTAGAGCAGGCCAACCCTCCTTGCTGCACTGCCATGCTGCCTGTGGGGGAGGGGCCAGAGAAATAACAATGCAAATCATCTGCTTGGCTCTAGCCCACTTTCCAATGATCTCTCATGTGAGGCTGGGAGTTTCTCTCATCACGTAACCGCTATAGTCCACAGTCTTCTGAGACTCAGTTTCCTGATCAGCCAGCCCTACCCTTGCAGTCCGCTGCCTCACCACTTGTTCTCACCAGTTAGGTTGTTCTGTTTGTTTCTTTAATTCCTTGTTGTTGGAGCTCCATGCACTTTGATTTTCTTTTCACTTTTTGCTATTTATTGTTATTGGCACTTTTTGTTATTTATTGATTTTAGATTGGTTGTTATTCTTCTTTTGGTTGTGTGAGGAAGTGAAGAGTTTCTAACTATGCCTCCATCTTGGCTGGAACTCTCTGAGGGAGCCAAACACTTTTTATGAGGCCAGCATCATCCTAATCTCATAATTGGATAAAGACACAACAAAGAAAGAAAACTAGAGACCATTTATTATCACTGATGAATATAGATGCTACAAGCCCCAACAAAATATTGGCAAAGCTATTCCAGCAATATATTAAAATATAACCTTGACATTAAGAACAAACTGACAGTAACCCGAGGAAAGGTTAGAAAGGGTAATGGGGGGACAAAAGGGAAGGGTTGTTAGAGAACATATATACAGGACACATGGACAAAGCCAAAGGGGGTTAGGATAGAGGATGGGAGGCAATGATGCAGGAAAAATGAAGACAAATGGACTTGCACATCAATTTTTTTAAAAAATTTTATACACCATGATCAAGAGGGATTCAACAGAGGGATGCAAGGATGGTACAATATTCCCAAAACAATAAATATAATACATTACATGAATAAAAGAAAGCCAAAAATCACATCATATCAATACATACAGAAGAAGCATTTGGTAAAATACAGCACCCATTTATAATAAAAATACTCAGTAAAGTGGGAGTAGAGGGATCATATCTCAACATAATAAAGGCCATATAGGAGAGACCTACAGGCAACATCATATTCAATGGGCAAAGATAAAAACTGTTGCACTAAGTCAGGAACAAGTCAAGGATGTGCACTTTCACCACTTCTATTAAACATAGTATTGGAAGTCCTAGCCACAGTGGTCAGACAAGAAAAAACTAAAAGGCATCCAAATTGCAAAGGAGGAAGTAAAACTGTCATTGTTTGCAGATGACATGATAATGTGCATAGAAAATCCTATAGACTCCACACAAAAGAACTGCTCAACTTAATAAGTGACTTTGGTAAAACTACAGGATCAAAGTCAATATTCAGAAATTGAAGGCATTTTTGTACATCAACAACCAAATGAC
>VMDR010015175.1:0-22634 GCA_007922815.1 Macrotus californicus | reverse complement strand
GCTGTCTTAAATATGTTTGTAAAGGACAAATATTTTATAACGATATTATAGCATTTTCAAAATAACAAAAACATCAATAAATTTGTCAGGATTCAATTCTTCCACTTTCAAATTTTACCTGAATTGATGTTCAAATTACAGATTTCCATTTAATGTTTATATTATGTATACCAGCTTTTTTATATTAAAGGTGTGCCTACATTTTTGTGTGATATTTGTCACATACATATATGATGGCGTAAGTAGGACATTTGTGTGATAAAATTTTCCAGACTCTAAGGCAGGCATAATACCCCTTGTTATGACGCCTTGCATTGGCCTCACAGATAATGTGTTTTCATCAGCACGAACTTCAGACCCTTCACGATGAAAAGATGACAATTTACTTTAGTTAATTTTCAAGTTGTCTCTTTCGTAAGTGCGTGTTATTTCCCAACTCCCTTGGCGGTGGATCGTAGTCTCTCTGCTGAATTGAAGCGGGAAAACTCCTCGTCGTCCCCTTGGCCTCTCTGACCCACATTACCCAGAAGCCCTACGTGTGGGATAACGCCAGGCTTAGCCAATGAGGGGTCAGAAAAGGCATCTATTAGGGCGCAATGTAGAGGGCGGGACTTCCGGTGTCCTCACAGCCGGCATTTTGTCTTCGCCAAGAGTCCCCTCAACTTCTTGGTTGGAGGCTCCACATCGTTGGGTTTTGGGGACGGAGAAGGCGCGAGAGTTGTGGTCCACACAATAAACAGCAGAGTAAGGGGCTCGGCAACGCTGCCGGGGTGACCCGCCCCACGGGCGAGACTGGAGCCACTGTGCCCGGGGCGTCCTTCTCTCCGGACGCTTTCGCCCCACTCTGCCAACGGAGTATGATGGCGGCGGACACGCTGCAGCGCCCGGCTGAGGTGAGTGACCGTCCTCGTCTCCCAGTCCCCAACCTCGTCCTCACCCTCACCGCGGTGGACACTACGGCCCCGGGTGCGAGACGCCCGCCAGGTCCTGCAGCCCAGGCCCGGGTGGAGGACCGTGACGAAGGCTCAGTGGAGAGAGCTTGTTGGGCTCTTGAGGACACGGCAAATGCAGTGCAGAGTGGGCAGGGCCTTTTCGTATCTGAAATTCCCATGCGGATCTGGGTGTGACTATTGAAGCAGAGGTCAGAGGCAGGCAGGAAGGACTTCAGGGCCTCATTCGGGGCTTTGCCGGGCTGTGGGATCCATCAGAAAGCTGGGGTTGTGCTGGGCCCTGCTGGAACCTGTCAAGCACTCTGATGCCATAGGCCTCGTTCATGGGTGAGTCCAGGGAGGTGATGGAGCAGGAAGGTAGCAGACCTGAGGGAGTGAACCTGGAGTCTGAAGACGTGAAGGAGGCAGACATCCCACGATGGTGTACTCAACTAGAGGAAATGGGAGCCGTTGGTCCTGGTGACCTGGTGTGTGTGGGGATTTAAGGATGAAGCAAAAGCCCGTGTTTGGCTGTGTCTTGGGGCCATGATCTGGGAGACTCAGTGAAATTGCTTGTTGGGAATGATGCGGCCCTGCAGGCATAGCCCAGAGCTTAGATGTCATTTATCTCTGTTCCCCCACCCCCAACCCAGCTATTGCTGAAGGCAATAGCAGTGATTGCACTGCTCTTGCTGAAAGTGATTACAGTGATTAATGGGACTGATGAGCGAGCAGCCAGCACTGAGGAACCCTGCAAGAGGCTGAGTGTGCAGAAAACGTGAAAGGAGTAGGATTGCATGTTCTCAGAAAGACTACTCTGGTTTCATTTGTCTCAGTTCCGACAGGTTGGTGTGACCTTTGCGGACATTGCCCTGTACTTCTCCAGGAAAGAATGGTGCCTCCTTGATGAGGATCAGAGACGCTTGTACCTGGATGTGATGCTGGAGAACTTTGAACTCGTATCCTCGCTGGGTAAGACCCTCAGTCTTGCCAGTGACATGGACTTAGCTTTGCTTTTCCCGAGCCTCCTGTTCTCTAGGGGGTGCTCTCACACGTGGACTGCAAGCACTGCTTGATTTTCCAGTTTAAGGAGTAGTCGCTTTCCTTGGTAGGGTTGGTTTGTTTGCACTGCCCTTTTGTCTCCCTGCAGTTCCAATACCTGCTGTAGTGAACTCACAGGGAAGGGTTTGTGGTTTGTAATGTTCCAGGGAGCCTTAGTGAATGCCACCTGGGTTAGTGAGGAAGAGCATTTTTTTCTCTTCCTGTTGGTCCTATGTACATATTTTTGGCTAATGAATCCCTTGCATACTTTATATTTTAATTCCTTTTCACATACAAGTACAGTATTTTTGCATTTGCTTAATAGTGCTTTGCAGATATTGCGGATCTCTTTTTCTTTCTTTCTTTCTTTCCTTTCCGTTCTTTCTTTCTACAAATTCAATGTTTTTGACAACCCTGCATTCAGCAAGTCTAATGTCATCATTTTTCCTGTAGGCTCAGATTCTGATAACCAGTGTTTGGTGATAAATTATTTTTAATTATGTGCAGGTTTTGAGGGGAGTTTTTTTAGACAAAGATATTGCGTTGTTAATAGCCTGCAATACAGCCCTGACCTGTGAGGCCCACCCAGTAGGTTGGGTGTGGCCCTGCAAAGTGAAAGGTTGCTGGTTCAATGACCTGTCAGGGCACATGCCTGGGTTGTTGGTATGTTCCTAAGGCAACTGATGGATGATTCTCTCTCATGTGGATGTTTCTTTCCATCTCTTTCTCCCTCCTCGCTCTAAAAATAAATAAATCTTTTTAAAAAATAGCATGCAGTATAGTTTAACATAATTTTATTACTCACTGGGAAATCAAAAATTTTGTGTGAATGTCTATATTGCAATACTTGCTTTATTGTGGTTTTCTGAACTGAGCCCACAATAGCTCCATGTGATACCTTCATATGATTTGCAAGAAGTATTTTTCTCCATTCCTGTAGATTGCCTGTTTATTTCATTGTTAACTGCTGTTGTTTTATCACATAGTTTTTTCATTTGTTGTAATCTTTTTATTTTTGCTTTTTTGTGTGGTGATTTTCACATCCCAGAAAATCATTTCCAAAATAAATTTCCAAAGCTTCTTCTCTAAATTGTGTTGAAGGAGTTTTAAGTTTTAAGACTGACATTTAATTCTTTATGAAGTTCGAGCTAATTTTTATTAGTGGTGTCCAGTTTTGTTTTACTTGAAAATATCCATTTTTCCCAGCACTGTTTTTATCGAGAGAACTGTCTTGTCTTTTTTATATGTCTTGAGGTTTTTGTTAAAGATTAGTTGAACATCAGTGCCTGTGTTTATTTCTGTGTTCTCTGTTCTCTTCTGTTGATCTGTTTCTGTTTTTACTCCACTAACACACTGTTTGGTTGCTTTGGCTTTGTAATAGGTTGAAGACAGAAGGTGTGATGCCACTAGGTTTGTTCTTGCTCAGAACTGCTTTTGCTATTGGAAGTCTTTTGAGATTCCATACATTTCAGAATTCTTTTTTTTTTTTTTTTAATTTGTGTATAAAATACCATTGGGCTTATCATAGAAATTGCATTTAATCTGTAGGCTGATTTGGGTAGTATAGACATTTTAATGATGCTAGATTTTCAAATCAAAGAACATCAACTGCCTTTGCTCTCATTTATCTTTTCTTCCTTTTCTTTTGTCACTGTCTCACAGTGTTCAGTGGACAGACACTTCACCTTTCTGGTTGAATATATTCCTGAGTATTTTACTGTTTTTGATGCTATCGTAAATTTGACAACTTTCTTCATTCGCTTTTAGTCCTGACCCTAGAATATGTATATTGATTTTAAAGAGGGTGGGGAGAGAAACATTGATTTGTTGCCTCCCATCCTGAGACCCAACCTGCAACCTAGTTATAATTAATGTGTCCTGACTGGAAATTGTGCCTACAGCCTTTTGGTATATGGGACTAGGCTCCAACCAACTGAGTTACCTGGCCATGCATGCCTCTTCGTTTCTTCATCAAAGAATTTATTTTTACTATGTTGAAATGGAACTGAGATATATATTTTTTTCTTTTTCCTTTTTTTTTTTTTTTTTTTTTGAGAGAGGAAAAGGAAGGGAGAAAGTGAGGGAGAGGGTCTGAGAAAAAAAGATCAGTTGTCTCTTGTAGGTGCTGGGACTGGAGACTAAACCCACAACTCAGGCATATTCCCAGAACAATGCCCAACAAACTGAGCCACACTACTCAGGGCATATTTTTTTTTAATTTTTATTTATTGATTTTACAGAGAGGAAGGGATACAGAGTGAAAGGGAAACATTGATCTGCTGTTCCACCCATCTATGCATTCATTGGCTGCCCCCAGCATGTGCCCTGCCAGGGGATCAAACCGAAAACCTTGGTGGATCAAGACCACACTCTCACCAACTGAGCTATCTGGCCAGGCCTCTGAATTTGTTTATTAATCACAGAAGTTTATAGTGGGATATTGACAATTTTCTCTATGTTGGTTCAGCTGTGCCAGCTGCCAACATCTCTTATGATACATTGCGGTCATAGTGTCAGGTATATGTCTTATATTTTATTAATTTATTTGAGTCCTCTTTCTTCTGTTTTAGTGTCACTAAAGGTTTGCCAATTTTGTGTATCTTTCAAAAAATAGCTCTTAGTTATGATATTCTCTTTTGTCTCTTTTATGTTTATTCTAATATTTATTTTTTGCTAAGTTTGGGATTACTTTCTTGGCATTTTCTGAGGTGCAAAGTTAGGTTGTGTATTTGAGATACATTTTCTTAATGTTGGTATCACTATAAAATTTCCTCTTAGAATTGCATTTCCTGCATTGTAGACATAATCTTTGATATATTATGTTTTAATTTCCTATGACTCTAGATTTCTTTTAGTTCGTTTTTGCTATTTCTCTTTGATCCACTGATTTTCCAGGAGTGTGTTGTTGAATTTCAAAATATAAGTGAATTTTCAAGCATTCTTGAAACTAAAATTGATTTCTAGTTTCATATGTTGTGATCTAATAAAATACTTGATGTGATTTTTTTTCCTCAAAGTTTGAAACTTGATTTTTAATCTAACATAGGATCTACCTAGAAAGTGTTTCATGTATGCCTGATAAGAATGTATTTGCTGCTGCTCTTGGATGGAATGTTCTGAATATAATTATTCATACTATTTGCTCTAAACTGTACTCAATCTTCATTAATTCTTTTTGCTTTTGAATGGGCGATCTACCTATTGTTGAAGGGGCAATATTGAAGTTACCTACTAATATTTGGTTTCCTTTTCTGCCTTCACATCCGATATTATTTGCTTAATACAATATATTAGGTTGCTCTCTTGTTTGGTGCTGATACTTAAAATTGTTATCCTTTGATTGACTTATATTTAGGATTCTGTAATGACCTTAGTCTCTTGGGACAGTTTTTGAGGTGGTCTATTTTGTCTGGTAGAATTATAGTGATCCCTGCCGTCTTTATTTTCAACCTGTTTGTATCCATAAAAATTTAGTGTCTCATGCAGGCAGCATATATTGACTCTGTTTTGTTTTTGTTTTTGTTTTTGTTTTTTATTCTCTTTAGTCACTTTATTCTTGCTTGAACAATTTGTTTAAGAAGCTACTATTGCCACTTCTTGATTGGTTTCTGGCTCTTTTGCATTTTCTTTGTCTTTTATTATGGTCTTGCTTTGTGATTTGATGATTTTGTATAGTGGTTTGACTCCTTTGTCGTGTGTGTGTGTGTGTGTGTGTGTGTGTGTGTGTGTGTGTGTGTGACATATTTTATGCTTGTGATTTCCAAAAGACTTACTTAAAGAACTCATGTACTTTACAATCTATTTATTTATTTTTAGAGATAGGGGAAGTGAGGGAGAAAGAAAGGGAGAGAAACATCAGTATGTGATTAAAACATCATTGATTGCCTCTTACATGCACCCCAACCTGGGACCTGCCCAAAGCCCAAGACCAGCCACAACTTAGGCATGTGCCTTGACTGGAATCAAACCGGCATCCTTTTGCTTTGTGATATGCTGCTCAATGAACTGAGTTATGCTGTGAGGGCATGATCTGTCTTATTTTGATAACACCTTCAGTTGCATGCATTAATTCTATTTTTTGAATCTCCACCACACATCCCTTTGTATGTTTTTGATGTCACAAGTCATACTTTTTCATATTGTGTATCGATTAAGGTATACAATGTTAACTTTGTTATTTTTACTAGATTTTCTTTTTAACCTTTATAATAGTTATATAATGTGTATTTCACCAAAGTTACAGTATAGTGAATTTATTTTATTGTCAATTTACTACTGAGATTTACACTTTCCTATGTATTTGAGTTTCTATTTAGTATATCTGGTTTTCTGGATAAAATATTGATGTTTTCCATTTAGTGTTTTGCACATTATTATTTTATTTTCTCCTAGTTGGCAAGGTTTGTACAGAGGAATACACTGATACCCTTATTCAGGTGTTCCCCTGTGTGTGAGGAGTTTCTACTTTCTTTGTGCTTTCACAGCTCTCTTTGCCTTTGATTTTTGACACTTCATTTTACTGTGTCTTGGTGAAGTCCACTTTGCATTGAATCTGTACAGGGAGCTGTGAGAATGCATACCCTTGACTATTCACATTTCTTTTTCAGACTTAGGGAGTCAGTCTTCAGCTTATTTTTTTCAAGTAAATGTTCTACTTTTTCCTTTCCTCCCTTTGCTTATTTCTGTCTCCACCCTTCCCCCCACTCCCGTGTTTCCTAGGATTCCCATAATGCAAATATCATCTAACTTGATGGTGTTAATTCACCTTGCTGTATGTTTTAAATTTATTTCCTTCCACCTGGATGCTTTCAATGACCTGACATGACATTCTTCATGTCTGCATTTGATTCTTTTTATTGCATTTTTTTACAAAGATTTTATTTGTTTATTTGTTTATTTGTTTATTTATTTATTTATTTATTTATTTACTTACTTACTTATTTGCTTTTGGAGAGAGGGAGAAAAACATCAATATGTGGTTGCCTCTCATGCACCCCCCACTGGGGACCTGGCCTGCAACCCAGGCAGGTGTCCTGGACTGGGAATCGAACTGGCGGCCCTTTGGTTTGAGGCTCGTGCTCAATCCACTGAGCTACAACAACCAGGGCTTTTTATCGCATTTTTTATTTTGTTCATTGTAATTTGTCAACTCTGGTGTTTCTGTTTCATTATTATTTAATTTTTCTTTCTCTGATATTATTTTCCTGTGTTGGTATCTTAAGTTTATTCTATTTATAGTGTCTGTAGGCTCATGGATGTTTCTAAAAGTAAGTATTTTGGATTTCTTATTAGGCTGTATATAGATCTCCACTTGTTAGGTATCGATTATTGGAAAATTATTATGTTTTCTTTATGGTGTCCTTGTTTTTAGTATTTTTAAAATCCTATGTGGATGTGTATGCATTTGATGAAGCAATTACTCCTTTCAGCCTTATGGACCAATTCTTGGCTAGTGAAATAGATTTCATCTGCATGTGGATTCAATGGTGTTGCCTGGGAGGGTGTTCAGGGTTGAGACAAGCCCCAGCAGCCTCCTTGATGCTACATGAGCTGAGATCAGAATAGAACCAGAGGCATAGAATCATGGCATAGATTGACATCTGTAAGAGGGGAGATGGGGACTGATTTTACAACAGTGAAGGGATTAGTCAAAGAACATATATGGAGGACCTGTGGACCTGGATAATGGTGTGGAGACCGACTATGAAAGTGGAGGGGTAAATGGGGTGAAGAGGGGAAAAGTGGGAAAGTTGTAATATCAAATGCTGCTGGGGACATACTGATTTTGTTTTCTTCTTGGACTAGGTTGTGGATGAAGAATTTCTCTTGGATTTCATGCGGAGAAACTCTGTAGTGTCCTCTGATGTTTAAACTGTGGGGAGTTTACAGATGTTGCAGGGGCTTCTATGGTTCTTAAAAACAAAAATTTCCAGTGTGTTTCACAGAACAGTCCACTAAGGTCAACCTTAGCACAATCACAGTGGTTGATAGAGGTAACTCTGACCCTTGTTTTGGACCCAGCTATCTTCAAATATGTTTGGTAACCCCATCTTCCCAGTCATCCTTTCTATGCTGTTCTCTGTTTTTTGCTCTTTTGCTTCTCTGCTTGTCTTTTTTTTTTAAAGACACAGAAACATCTATTTGTTGTTTCACTTATTTATGCATTCATTGGTTGCTTCTGTATGTGTTGTGACCAGGTATTGAACCCACAAACTTAGTGTATTGGGACGACGCTATATCCAATGGAGCAACCTGGTCAGGGCTAATTTCCTGTTTGTCATTAGTGGATTATTTTTCCCCTCCTGCAAGCTTGATTTAGTTTTAGGATAGTTTTCTCCTTGCTCTGGGAAAAGGAAGAATTCTTGTATTTCTTGTTCTCCTGTCTTGCTGAAGTCAGTCACATAGATATTTTTCTGTGGCCTCTTTTGTGCCTTGTTCTAACACAGTGCTGGCTGTGTGTCTTGACTGGGATTTAAGGGGAAAAATAATTTGTGCATCCCAGGAAAAACATGACTCCATCCATGGCAGGATGGACTCAGAGACAGTCTTGACTTGGTTGTGGGCTGCTGGAGAGGGTTTGATGCCAGGACTTTGTTAACATCATAACTGGATACCCATTTTGTTGAACAGTATTTTAATACTGTTACCAGGCCTGATCTCATCTACTTGTTCTTGTTTATTGTTAACACTTTGTCAACTACGGAGTTTGAAGTTATCAGTTCTACTTGGATTCCCAGCCCATGTTAAATCTTCCCCTCTCTAACCTTCTAACCTTTTACTTCAACCATTTCTCTTACAGATTCCTTTTTACTTCACGCCAACCTTGGTTTGTATTCACCTTGAATATCGTATGGTCTAGTACAATGGATATTTTTGGGTTTGACTCACTCAAATTATTCTACACACCCTCACATCACCAGCAGGAAAGGTCCTGCCGAAAGCCATTTGTGGAAGAACAAGTAGACCCTGCCTTTCTTCTCTGTGTCTCATCCTATGCTCCTGTCTCATCCTTGGTGAGGTCCCCACCAGTGACTGACTTTTGGGGCCAAGTAAAATATAACAGCCATTTCTTCAGAGTTTAACTCACTTGTCTTGAGTATCATTTCATAGAATCATGCCTAGCTGTGATAAATGGCCATGTGTGATGAGGATATTCCTTCTCTCTAAGGTCAACATATACTTCACCATCATGTCCTTTTGTTCAGGTTGCTGCTGTGGAGCAAAAGATGTGGAAGTACCGATTGAACAAAACATTTCAGTTGGAGTGTCTCAGGCAAAGAATTCCAAGGTGTCTTCGTCTTCCCAGAAGAACCACCCCTGTGAGAGTTGTGGGCCTGTGTTGAGACACATTTTCTACTTGTCTGACCAGCAGGAAACACAACACAGCCAGAAACCATTGAGGTGTGGGGCATGTGCACAACGATTTTATTTCAGTGGAAAGTGTGACCAGCAGCAAGAACACCATGTTGGGGAGAAGCCTTTCATAAGAGGCGTGGACAGGAATCTACTTGCAAAGGGCTGCAATGTCAGTGTGTCCCAGAAGCTTGTAACCTATGGAGAGGTTGGGCAGGACATCCTTACCACGTCAGGTCATGTCCAACAACAGTCTACTCAAACCAGGGAGAAGCCAGATGAAATCTCGGCGTCTGGGGTCACTGTTCAAAGAAGAAAAGGTGATTACACCCAGAGTGAATGTAAAAAAGCCACTGGTTGCAACCACACGTTTCTTCAGAACAAGAATGTTTGTACTGGAAAACAGCTTTTTATGTGTCGTGAATGCGGAAAATATTTTACCAGAATTTCTAGTTTTTGTTATCGTCAGAGAGTTCACACTAGAGAGACACCTTACAAGTGCAGTGAATGTCAGAAGTCTTTTAGCAGTAATACTGGCCTCTGTTATCATCAGAGAGTTCACACTGGAGAAAGGCCATATGAATGCAACGAATGTGGGAAATCTTTTACCAGCAGCACTCGTCTCCGTTATCATCAGAGATTTCACACGGGAGAAAGGCCTTATGAGTGCAGTGAATGTGGGAAATCTTTTACCAGAATCGATCACCTTCGTTATCATCAGAGACGGCACACAGGAGAAAGGCCTTATGAGTGTGGTGAATGTGGGAAATCTTTTACTAGTAATACTGGCCTTCGTTATCATCAGAGAGTCCATGCTGGAGAAAGGCCTTATAAATGCAGTGAATGTGGGAAATCTTTTACCAGTAACACTGGCCTCCATTATCATCAGAGATTGCACACAGGAGAAAGGCCTTATGAGTGCAGTGAATGTGGGAAATCTTTTACCAGAATCCATCACCTTCGTGGTCATGAGAGAGTTCACAGTGGAGAAAGGCCTTATGAATGCAGTGAATGTGGGAAATCTTTTACCAGTCGTAGTGGCCTCCGTTGTCATCAGAGATTTCACACTGGAGAATGGCCTTATAAGTGCACTGAATGTGGGAAATTTTTTTGCAGTAGCACTGGCTTTCTTTATCATCAGAGATTTCACAGAGGAGAAAGGCCTTACAAGTGTAGCGAATGTGGGAAATCTTTTACCAGAATCCACCACCTTCGTTGCCATCAGAGTGTTCACACTGGGAAAATGCCATATGAATGCAGTGAATGTGGAAAATCTTTTATCAGTCGCAGTGGCCTTGGATATCATCAGAGATTTCACACTGGAGAAAGGCCTTATGAATGCACTGAATGTGGGAAATCTTTTACCAGTATGCATAACCTTCGTTGTCATCAGAGTGTTCACACTGGAAAAAGGCCTTATGAATGCAGTGAATGTGGGAAATCTTTTATCAGTCGCAGTGGTCTTGGGTATCATCAGAAATTTCACACTGGAGAAAGACCTTATGAGTGTAGTGAATGTGGGAAATCTTATACTACGATCTATTCCCTTCGTTATCATCAGCGATTTCATACAGGAGAAAGGCCTTATGAGTCCAGTGAATGTAGGTAATCTTTTTATAGCATTGCTGACTTTTGTTATCCACATTTCACACTGGAGAAAGGCCTTATGAATGCAGTGAATGTGGGAAATCTTTTATCACGAGCACTGGCCTTCATTATCAGATATTTCACTCAGGAGAAAGTCCTTGTGAGTACAGTTAATATTGGAAATCATTTAGCCTAATTTTAATCTCCCTCTCCACAGAAGAGTTCGCATGGGTAAAAGGTCTTAGATGTGCTGTAAATGTACTATTTTGGTTTTTTAAAAAAAATATTTTGGTTTTAAATTATAGGAAGCTCTTTTAAGCTTTGTCTAAATTGAATCCAATTCAGTTGATTCAATCCAATTGGATATAAATTGATACACCCAATAGTCAACAGTAGGGAGATTCCCCCATACATTTGTATTATGCAGTAAGCATGTGCTTCTATGCTACACTTTCTGATTTATCCAGGTGTCTTGCTAGATCCATGACACTGCATATTTCTATTGCTGGTGCTATTTCACCTGCACCATCTACAAGATTCCTGCAGATTACCTTAGTCACCATCCTAATGTGCTCACAGGTTATTGTTCTCTCTGACCTCTTGGCGAAAATGAAGAGTTGCCTTAGTGTGTAAATCTTTATTCCTTTTACTATTACTGTTGGCACATTGACCTGATGTGATATTGGTCCAGAGAACATCATCTGAGTTTAGTTGTCACCTTCCAGAAGGACTGCCTTTTTCAGGGACATGCTTTTCCTAGGTATCAGTGATAAATTATTGAGTGTCCAGGTCTCCCGTGCAAGAACTGCCAAGTTCATCTCCATTTGATTTGTAAAACAATAAAGGCCGTTTTCGAAGTCTTGTTTAATTCTGGGTGTTCTGTTTTCTGTGTGTGGGTACTTTATAAGCAGATTTGGGCCCTGCAACCATGAAGAGGTGAACAATTTTTGTGTGTGTTTCAAATTTTCTCTGCCTTTGTTGGGATAGTTTTGTGCAGAAGTTAACTCAGGTGTTTTTCCCAAATTTGCATTGCTGCCAGTATCCACTTAAGCAAGACTGTGGGCTCTAGTTGTCATGTGAGGCTTGGATACCAAGAGTTCTAGGAGACACAGAGATCACTCCAAAGAGGGGGTAGCTAAGACAACCTCAAGTACATCAGGGAACAGCATGGATTCTTTTCCTTGTTTGCAAGGATACCAGTGTTACTGAAGGAAATTTCTGGCCTAGGTCTTGCAAAGGGCCAGGTGCCATAATGTCTGCAATTCCATGGCTGATGGTCACTAGTTGTAGCCCCACAGGAACTAGGGGAAACTGATTGCAACAGAAACACCGACCTAATGGGTGTTGGAGGGGACTGCAGCCAACTAGACGGAATGTGCATCCAAAAAGGTTTCTGATAAAAAGACTGCAGGATCAGTGTGTGCACGGATCACAGGGTCTGCAGGAATATTCATCTTCTGTTCGCTCAGTCATTGTCATTGAATATAAGCAAAAGGTTTTGGGGGGCTGGCTGCGTAGTTCAGTTGGTTAGAGTGTCATCTTGATAGGACAAGGTTCTGGGCTCAATCGTGGCACATACAAGAAGCAAAAAATAAACACACATGTAAGCAGAACAACAAATGAATGTTTTTCTCTCCCTCTATAAAATCAATAAAATTTTTAAAAACTTGTGGATTTCTGTCAACTCTCAGATGTTCATATCAGAGTCACTGGTGCACTGTCAGAAAAGAAAAATTTTTTAAAAAAAATCTGTACTTGGTGGATGTTGCTTTTTTGACCCAGGCAACAGTCCTGTTGGATTGAGTGAGTTTTTCTTATTTGGCTATATTTGCTGTCACTGAGGCAAAGTCTGTCCCAGCGCACATGAGAATGTGGGTTGAACAGAGTTGCCAAAACTATTTCCAGAAGTTGGGAATACCAATTTTTTAAATCTTGAACCATTTTAAAAAGCTTTTGTTAGTAAACGTATTTCAAGTATACTATTTGGTCAGTCTTCATGAATACATGAAAATGAAACCATCACCATAGTCATAAAACTGACCATATCTGGCACTGGGAATTTATTTCATGGCCTTTTTCATTTCTCTCAGCCCTTCAAAGGTCTTTAAGTAAACATTGATTTGCACTCCATTCTAATAGACAACTTTACAATTTCTTGATTTTACATTATGAGATTAACTTTTTTCTGCTTTCATTTATGTTGCAAATATATTTGGCGATATACCGATATATTAGTGGCTCATCATTTTGCTGAGAATAGTCTTATTTTTGAATATATTATTGACTTGATCCATTTAATTTGGTTATTTCTAATTCTGAGGTGTTTAAATAAAGCTGCTGTAGCCCTAGCTGGTGTGGCTCAGTGGATTGAGTGCAAGCCTGCGAACCAGAGGTTGCTGGTTTGATTCCCAGTCAGGTCACATGAATGGGTTGTGAGTCAGGTTCCCAGTTGGAGACACACGAGAGGTGACCATACATTGATGTTTCTCTTCTCTCTTCCTCCCTCCCTCCCTCTCAGAAATAAATAAAATCTTTAAATAAAGCTGGTATGATATTTGTGTATGATTATATGGATATAAGTTTCACTTAACTGCCCAGGCTGTGTCATATGTTAGGTGAATGTTTAAAGAGGTTAGCAATTTGTTATTTAAACTGATTGCATCTTTTTGCATTCTTTTGGAAGTGTGTGAGAGCTTCATTTCCTTTATATCCTAGGGAATATTTTGTTACTAAATCGTTTTTATTTAAACTTAAGATATTGTAGTGTTACCTCGCTGTGGTTTTCTAAAGACTTATGGTGAGTCTTAGGTGTGTATTTGCTGTGTCGGTGTCTGATCTTATCATCTACCAGTTTTCTAAACAAAAGGACACAGAAACAACAAAGGTGAATGTTGGAATTTCACTCATTTGTTGCTTTTTTAATTTTATTAAAAATGGTTTTTGTATTGCAATGGAATTTTAATGTTTTTTATTATTTTCATGCTTTGTACAATCTAACAGACATCCTTTATTTTAACCTCCACTATTACCTACTTTCCACTTTCCACTTTTTCACATCTACTATTTTCCACTTTTAGAAGTCCAGTCATTTGATAATATAATAAGCCTTTGTTTTATAGTGTCATCCCATTTTTCTGGTATTTTATCATGGGGTTTCTTGTATTAGAACAGGTTTCTAGAGGAGACCAGATAGCATCAGAATGAACAGGGTGGTTTGGACTCCCAAAAGCTCAATTCAGAGGGAAATAGGCAGTGATCAGACTTCCTGGGTCAGACACCTTGAATTTGAATACCAGATTCCAAAATATCATTGGGACTCACAGTCAAATTGTTACAGGGCAGGAGCTGACCTGGAGCTGGTCAGCCTCAGGCTGGCCTGTAGTATGTGAGATTTTGACTTTGTATAGAAAAGATCACAACAGAAGTCTAGGTGATTTTCAGAATATGTTTATTAAGGGTAAGGAAAGTGAAACAATGGAAGGACTTAGAGTAGAGAAAGCAGGAGAGAGCCTAAGATGGTGGCTGTGCTATGGCTCCCTAGAAAAGTTATAGGAAAGGAGTGAGCCAAGGTAGGGCTGCTGTTAGTTCGCTGGGAAGTCAGAAAAGTGAACCTTGGAGATAGGATCAGGGAGTAACCTGGGTCAAGCAGCTGCTGCCTGCTGGTTCCCTGGCTGCAAGTGTCCTGAGGACCCTTAGAGTTTAGGAGGAAGTATAAAAAGTTCATGCATTGGAAGGGGCATGGACATGCTATAGAGCAAGCCTGCCCTGAGTCCTTGTCCTGAGGGCTTTTTTTAATCTCTTCTGCAGATGACAATCTTAGGGGAGGGTTTCAGCAGAATATTTATTAGCTTTCCAGGTGCATTTTTAACATGCTGATGCATCAAAAGGAGTGCATAAAAGAGAGGTTTGGAGATATTTGATCAGCTATACTGTTTACTTTTATATAGGGTCTACCTGGCTTTTAATGTCATTTAAAAAATTTGTTCCCTTGACTTCATCTGCCATTGCCTTTAGCTGGCACAAATGACGTTAATTGAATCTCTGTTCTCTATTTCCCTGACCAGGATGTATTCTTTGCTTAGGGATGAGAGATATAAACCATTTGCTCTCAAGTGTCCTTAGAGGAGATAAAAATTGTTACTCACCAGGTGGCTGTAAGTTGCTCAAACTCTTTGGCCTTATTTAATTTTGTTATCTCACTTTCCCCAATCCACTTGCCCAGGAGTTTTCTTAAATTCTTACTGTCCTGCCACAAAGTAATCTTTTCTTCTGCTCTGGACTTTAGTTGTCTCTGTAAAGTGGGTATAAGGTATATATATATTTTTTTCTCAGCTGTTGGACAAGGCCAATGCTAAGATGCCCATTCTCAATGAGCAGGTATGTGTGGACACTCCTGGACTCATCTACCTAAAGTCATTTCCAGGCCAGACACCCCCTCATGCCCCTAATGCAACCTCTTCCACTGCTGTGTGGCCCTCACTGGGTCATGTATAGTGTGAGAACCAGGAAGGATCAGCCGAAGCTGCTTTTTCCATTGGTACAATTATTACAATTCTCTTACTTCCTTAATATGTCAAAGCATTTACCCTCAGAAACATCATATTTTTACGTATTTTATTCATTTCTCGAGAGAAGGGAAAGAAGGAAGAAAGAAGTATCAAAGTCAGAGATACAGCGATCAGATGCTTCTAAACACTCACTGATTTGGGACCAGACCTTCACCCAGATGTGTCCTTACCAGGACTGCAACCAGGAAACTTTGTGTGATGAGGCACACTGTTCAGCACCTAGGGGAACCTCTTAGCTGCAGTTTGTCTGCCTTTCCTTTGATTCCCAGCATAGAGTTTGACCCTTAGGAGACCTTGGTAATTCTGCAGCTTCACACATATTTTAGGTCTCAGGCTGTGATCCCATTTGTTCTGGTTGAATTTGATGCCTTATTTTAACTTTTGGAGTGGTGTTCGTATGTGGCACTGAGATTCACCCTGAAGTGGAGGGGCCAGCTGGTTGTGAATACTGCAACTTAACATTTTGAAGTAATCCGGAGACCTAAAGGATCCCGGTCTCATTGTAAAGTGACACCTCTTTTCCATGAAAGGGACCCACTGCCCAGGTGATTCTGTCTTGTATATATCCGTACTGGCTATATGAGACAGTAAAACTCACCTTGTCTTCTCTGCAACCCGTGCTGTATTCTGGACCCACGTCATCCTTTGCAGTCTTGTTTCTGCACTCCACACCTTTGGTTTGGGACATAATCTTTCTGAACACGAACCCTGCTGCAGTGCTTAGCACCCTGGGCCACAACTGAGACCTTTATTTCATATTCCAGTTAGCAGAGATACAATCTGAATGAGAAAAAATTTAAATAGGTGATTTTAAAGAGAGTAATACCCATGGTCACAGCCAAGGTCTTCTAAGCCCAGACCAGATGTTAGGAAAGTTGAAGGCACCGTTTAAACTCCACACACTGAATTCTTACATCAATGTTATTCTTAACTTTGAGCTTCTTTACATGCCTGATTATCTTGCAATTTGTATTTTACAGTATTTTATTGGTGTGTTTTTGAAGAGTGTTGCTTTCACTAAAGCCAGCAGGAAGACTTAACCCCCACCTTTATCAAAAATGTGTTAGTAATACATTCCTGCAGATTATATGTGTAATTCATGCTCTGAAATGGTGAAAATACATATCCAAAGATTGTTATGAAAACATTAAGTTTCACTAATGCAGTGAATAAAATACACAGTCTTCATTCTATTCACTTTATGGGTAGCAAGGCGTTTAGCATGAACATCATAAGGTCTAGTGTGCTTACACAGTGATCAGAGGAAGAATACTCCAGACAGGTATAAAGGGAACATGGAGGGAAGATATTTGGCAGCCCCAAAACAAGTGGATATGGATGCACTATTCCATTTAGTTCCTCAGAATGTATTACATCTGGCTCTCGGTATTTGTTTTGCAACCCCAGAAAATATTTGCTTTCCTCCATAATATTTCTTAATGTATTTGGGGGATATGGTTTATTTATTCTAAGCCTAGAACATGTATCTGGGAATATTGTTTGGTAGCAAATTTACATTTGCTAACGAAATGTCTATAATATGACCTCACTGGTGTGGTTCAGTGGATTTAGCACTGGCCTGCAATTGGAAGGGTGGCGGGGTCAATTCCCTGTTGGTGCATATATGCTTGAGTTATTCAGGACAGGTCCCCAGCAGGTGTGTGTGAGAGGCAAACATTTGATGTATCTCTCGTTCATTGATGTTTCTCTCTTTCTCCCTCCTTTCCTCTCTAAAAAATAAAACTAAAATCTTTTTAAAAATTAAAAAAAGGTGTTTACAATGTTGTCATCCATGAACATTTTGAAAGTGAGCATCAGACCCTGAGAAAAACGTTTTGGATTGAAATACCACTTTTCCAGGAAATAATGATCGTTTCACCTGTATTTGTACATGTTATTTCTTACTGAATTTTCTGAGACATGGTCTGTTCTGAAAATATAAAAGTACGACACGGACCTGGGAATAATGACTGCATACCAAATTTACATTCCGTGCCAGGATGGTTGCAATGTTGGCATAACTTATAAATATGTTTGTAATCTTATCACATTGAGAATGCGTAAAACATCATCTCACTTGATGTCTTAAATATGTCTGTGAAAGGCAAATTTTCTTTCACTATGGTTTTCATATTAACAAAAATACCAAAAACCGTCAGAATTCAATGGTCCAACATTTTAAAAAATTTTCTAATGGACGTGGAAATTATCTAAACAGTAGACCTCTGTTTAATGTTTATATTATCCGCCATAGTTTTATTGTTTCAAAGGCGTGCCCTACTGTTTTATGCTATATCTGCCACATACATAAATGATGGTGTAAGTACGGCATTTGTTAGCTGAAATTTTCCAGATTCTGTAATACAGGAATGCTTGTTTCATTGCGACCCACTGTTTGGGTTCACAGAAGTTGTGTTTTTATTAATATAAACTCAAGCCACTTGGCCAGGGAAAGATGACAACT
Organism: Macrotus californicus; assembly: GCA_007922815.1. Lineage (NCBI taxonomy): Eukaryota > Metazoa > Chordata > Mammalia > Chiroptera > Phyllostomidae > Macrotus > Macrotus californicus. The sequence goes on along the minus strand of VMDR010015175.1, from coordinate 4,692 downwards.
TCCCTTAACCATTTTCCAGATGGGTCTTTGGTGAGGACGTGTCACTTTCCATCAGCCCTCGCGACGGATCATGGCGCTTTCGGCGGAAGTGATGTGAGAAAAACCTAATAACACTATTTTGGACATTGTGATGCATATTACCCAGAACACCGTGCGAGGAACACCGCGCCTAGCCAATGAAGGGTCAGAAAAGGCGCTAGGGCGGGACTTCCGGCGTCAGGACGTGCATTTTCTCTACCCAGGAGTCAAGCACGGTGCTCGGAAGCTCCAGATTTCTGGGTGCCGATGAAGATGCGGCGGTGGGGAAGGCGCCAGAGTCATGGTCCACACAGCACACAGGACATGAAGGAGCTGGGCGACCCTGCTTGGGTGAAAAGGACCAAAGCCTGGATAGGGGCCGCCATGCCCATCGTGTCCTCGTCTTCCGCCGTTACTTCTCCGCCATACCCACAGCGTCCGTTGTCGGCCTCGCTGAGACGCGCGGTTGCGGTTGGTGCACGGCCTTCCCCCTTCCCTCTTTCATCGCCTCATCACCCGAACCCTACTTTCCGGTGTGCGGGCGTCCTACCTCCCAGGCTTCGCCTCAAGGGTCGTGAGGGAAGGTCCCTGGAGAGAGGAGGGTTGTGGTTTCTGAGGACACAGCAAGTACGGTGCAGAGTGGGCAGGGGTGGTTCGTATCTGAAATTCCCATGCGGATCTGGGTGGTGAATATTGAAGCAAAGATCAGGAGGCAGTCAGGGAGGACTTTCGATGCTCATTCGGGACTTTGCTGGGCTGTGGATCCATCAGAAAACGGGTTCTTACGGATCCTAATTCTGGATACCACATGCCTAGTGTCGGGGTGAGTCCAGAGATAAGCCTGTGCTACGGAGCAGGAAGGTGGCAGAGCTGAGGCAGTGAACCTGGGGTCTGAAGATGTAAGGGAGGTTGACATTCTGCAATTGTGTACATAATAAAGTTTGAGTTGATGACCCTGGTTACCTGTACTGGGGCCTTCAGTGTAAAGTTTAAGCCCATGTTTGGCTGTGTTTTGGAGGCATGATCTGGGAGACTCAGTGGACTTGCTTATTGGGAAGAATGGGACTCTACAGTCATGACCCAACGCTTAAATGGCATTTATCTACTCTCTCCTGAGTCCCCCAACCAAGCTGCTGTTGCTGAACGTGATAATAGTAATTAATGGGACTGTGAGGAGAGAGCAGCCAGCACTGGTATTAGGGCCTGGTGTCCACGGTGAACTGGGGAGCCCTGGAGGAAATTGAGCATGGGGAAGATTTGTAAGAAATAGTAGTGTGGTTCTCAGACAGCTCTGGCTTCATTTGTCTCAATTCTTACAGGTTGGTGTGACCCTTGCGGACATTGCCCTGTGCTTCTCCAGGGAAGAATGGTGCCTTCTCAATGATAATCAGAGGCGCATGTACCTGGGTGTGATGATGGAGAACTTTGAACTTATATCCTCGCTGGGTAAGACCCTCACTCTCACCAGTTACATGGACTTAGCTTTACATTTTTCATGCCTCCTATTCTCTAGCGGGTCCTCACTCCTCACACATGGACTGTAAGCACTGCTTGATTTCCCAGTTTTCTGAGTAGTTGCTTTCCTTGGTAGGACTGGTTTGTTTGCACTTCCCTTTTCTCCCCCTGCAACACCAGTACTTGTACCAAACTCAAAAGGAAGCATTTGTGGTTGGCAGTGTTGCAGGGACCCTAATGAATACCACCTTGATTAGTGAGAAAAAGCATTTTTTTCTGTTCCTGTTGGTCATTTGTACATATTTATTTGGAAAATTGTTTCTGCATTTTTCTTGGCTAATGAGTTTTGAATCCCTTGTATGTTATATATAAGCCTTCTCACCTACTGGTACATGGCTTTTTCACTTGGCTTAATTTTGCTTTGCAGATATTACTTTTTCTCTTTACTTTTTACGCCGTTTCAATGATTTTGGCAACCCTGCATTAAGCACGTTCAGTATTACCAGGTTTTCAGCAGGCTCAGATGCTGGTTACCAGTGCATAGTGATAAAGTAATTTAAAATAAGTTATATAGAGGTTTTTTTTTTTAGGCTCAGGTGTTGCTCTGTTACTAGCCTACAGTATAGTATGGACATAACTTTATTATTTACTGGGAATTCAGAATAATTAACGTGACATTTTCTGACCCGAACCCACAATACTTCAAAGCCATATTATTTTCACTGTCTTATGTTCAGTGTACAGATTTTCACCTTTTTTGGTTGAATTTATTTGTGGTATTTAGTTGTTTTTTATGTTGTTATAATATTGATACCATTTTCATTTCTTTATTTACTTTTTAATCCTGATCTGAGGATATGTATATTGATTTTAGAGAGAAACAGAGAAGGGGCCAAGAGAATCACGTATGTGAGAGAGAAACATCAATTGGTTGCCTCATATATGCACCCCAATCTGCAACCTACTTGTGTACCCTGACCTAAAATCAAACCCCATAACCTTTTGGTTACATCACAGTGCTCCAGTGAACTGAGCTACCTGGACATGACTCTTTTTTTATCAAAGAATGTATTATTAGTGTATAGCAACAGAATTGGGATTTTTATGTTGGTTTTGTATCCTATAATTTTTCTCAATTAATTAATGTATTTGAAAATTTTTTTATTTAGTGATTTTTTAGGCAGAGGAAGGGAATGTGAGAGAGAATGGAGAAAAACATTGATCTATTGTTCCACACATGTATGCATTCATTGGCTGGCCCCTGCATGTTCCCGGATGGGGAATTGAACCCACAATCTTGGCATTCGGGACCATGCTTTCACCAACTTAGCGACCTGGCCAGAATTCTGAAGCCGTTTATTAGTTTCAGAAGTTTATAGTGGGGATTTGACAGTTTTTTCTATATAGGATCGTGGCATCTGCCAACATCTCTTATGAGGTGTCGTAATTCTTAGTGTCAGGTGTAATGTCTTACCTTAAATTGTTCTTTAATTTATTTGAGACTTGAATCTTTTGTTTTCCCCTAGGTAAAGGTTTGCTAATTTTGTGTATCTTTCAAAAACTAGCCCATAGATACTCTCTTTTTTTGTCTCATCACTATTGTATTTATGTTTGTTGTAATGTTTATTGAAATCTGTTCCTTTTCTGGTTTCGGTTTTACTTCCTTGTATTTATCATTTTCTGAGGTGCAAAGGAGTTCTCTTTTGGTTTTTGCGGGGTTTTTTTCTTGACAACTGATTGTTTGGGAGTGTATTGTTTCATTTCATCATATTGGTGAATTTTCAAGCTTTCTAGAAACTGAAATTGATTTTAAGATTCATACATTGTGATGAAATGAGATCCTTGATGTGATTTCTTTTGTCAAAGTTTGAGAGTTGATTTTTCTCCTAATATATGATCTACCTAGAAATGTTTCATGTGCAGGTGAGAAGAATCCATCATCTGCAGCTTTTGGATGGAATGTTCTGTACATATTTATTAGTTCTGATTGCTCTAAAGTACAGTCAATCTTCAGTAATTCCTTATTGCTTTTTGGTGGGATGATCTACTGTTGTTGAAGGAGCAATATTGAAGTTCTTTACTAATAATTGGGATTCTTTTTCTGCCTTCACATCTGATAGTATTTGCTTAATTATATTTAGTTGCTTTGTTGTTTAGTACATAATGCTTAAATTTGTTATCCCCTTGATGAATTACTTGGTTATCATTCTCTGATGAACTGATAAGTCTCTTGTGACAGTTTTTGAGGTGGCCTGTTTCATCTGATAAATTTAAAGTTGCTCCTGCCCTTTTATTGTTTGCCTGTAATATTTTTTGCATTTCTTTACTTTTAGCCTGTTTGTACACATAAAAAGGTTCACGGTCTCTTGCAGGCAGCACATATTGTGCCTGTTATTTTTTGTCTTTATCTCTTCAGTCCCTCTAATGTCACTTGATTGGAGATTTTTTTTTTAAGGAGTTATAATTGCCACTTCTTCATTGGTTTCTGGTTCTTTTGCAGCATACTTTTTGTCTTCCTGTCTTGTGGTCTTCCTTTGCGGTTTGATGACTTCGCATTGTGGTTTGACTCTCTTCTCTTTTGTATGTCTATTACATACATTTTTGCTTGTGTTTTCCAAAAGACTTACATAAAACCACTGATACACCTTACAATCTATTTTATCCTGATAACACTTTCTTTTTTAAAATATATTTTATTTATTAATTTTTAGAGAGGGAGAATGAGTGAGAGAGAGAGGGAGAGAAACATCAATTGATTGTCTCTCACATACTCCTAACTGGGGACCTGGTCCACAACCCAGGCATGTACCCTGACCAGGAATTGAAACTGTGACCTTCCAGTCTACAGGCTGGTGCTCAATCCACTGAGCCATACCAGCCAGGGCCTGATAACACGTTCAGTTGCATCCAAAAATTCTACATTAGAATCACCACCACATACCCCTCTACATGCTTTTCACATCACAATTCACATCTTTTATAATTGTGTATGTATTAAGGTACACAATATTAGCTTTGTTATTTTTACTAGATTTAATTTTTAACCTTTATAGTAGTTACATAATATACATTGTGCTAATCCATTGTTACAATTTGATTTCATTCTTTACTGGTGATATTTATACTTCATATCTATTTGAGTTTCTATTTAGTATTCTCTTATTTTATCTTCAGAAACATTTTTAGCATTTCTAAAAAGTCAGGTTGAATGGCAGTAAA
>VMDR010015174.1:0-22622 GCA_007922815.1 Macrotus californicus | reverse complement strand
CATACATAGTGTGATTTTGGTGCAGAAACAGTGGAATAGAATAGAGTTCAGAATTAGGTGGAAAAACATATTTATGCTATCCTGTTTATAACTAAATTGGTATTTTTGTCAGTGGATTATAAACCACTATATTGTTCTGAAATAGATAAATAATAAATAATAAAAGTATATAATAAAATAATAATAAAAATAAAATAAATAATAAAACTACTCCAACACAAAAACTTCTGTGTGCTTTTAAGACTTACTATGGAAAAGTAAAGCACTAAACCTTTATAGGAAAATAGGATATGTTTATAATTGTAGGCAAAAGAAAATATCTTAAACAGAGAGAAGAGATTGATACAGTGGACTAAAGAGTGAAACCTTTGTGCTTTGTCATGCTAGAAATGGACAAGAATCCCTATGACGTACCGGTAAGTAGAAATGTTACAGTTTTATAATGGATAAAAGATTATTAATGGGATAATTATACAATTGACAAATGGATAAAATAAAAGAATTGCTCATTTACAGAAGAAATCCAAATGGCAAAAAAGATGGGAAATCACTTATATTCATCCTGAATCTAAGTGTATGGTATATTCACTTAGACCATTCAAATGAAAGGTTTGAAGCCCTGGGAAAATTATATTTTGTGCCTCTGTAGATGGGGAAAAACTCAGTTATTAGTATAAAACCACATATCTCTATCGGGAGATGTCTGGATGGTATTGAAAGGAAAAGTCCATTATATGGTGATTTTCATTACTGGCATAAATCTTTACTTATATTTTATCAGGTAGATAGATAAATAGTAATTAGGAATAGAATGCCACAGTGCTCTAAGAAAACAAACTCACTAACATTAAAACATCTTACACTTGAGAGGTTAACCTTACATCTGTAAGATAAAAGTGGTGCTTTAAATAAATGGGGACCTCTCCACTTTTAATGTGTTTTTATTTCCTAAACTTACTCTTTTCCTGCTGGACTCTTAGTCTTCCAGCTGTTTCTGTTTTCCAAAACACGCACACATGCCTGCGCACACACACCGGTCACTACTTTAAATCAAGTCCTGTTCGGAGGAAGGTTAGCTAATCGGCTTTTGCTCTTGCAGCTACATCAATTATAGTTATGTCAATTGTTACAGTTCAAGGACTTTCCTGCAGACCAGCCACTTTTTACCATTTAAAGGTGAACCAGTGTTGGCCTTGTAAGTACTTGATTTATAGGTAATTTTTTAAAAATTAAAAGTGCTTGTCAGATGATGTATTATAGAATCGTACCCCTGAAAGCTATATGATTTTATTAGCCAGTGTCACTCCAATAAATTCAATAAAAAATAATTTTTAAGGCAATGACAGTGTCAAAAAAGTCTTTACTTTTGTGATATAAAAGAATGGTTTTGTGGTATTAATGATGAATTCAGTATTAATATACATATAGGGAGTTTAGGGTTGCAAAACTGTGTGGTCTGTACCCATGATTAACAAATGACACGTATGCCTGCTGATAAGAGTATATATACAGGGCACAGAAATGCCAAATGATCCTATGAGCTTAAATATGTTTAAATAAAGCACTTTGTTTTTTGTTTTTTAGAAATGAAAGGGACTTTTAAGAGCATTTACTCATACCTCCCTCCTTTATAACTAAGACAAAAAATCTGCCTATAACTTTTGACTCCTTCAAAATTTAAGTTGTCCTTTGGTATCCATGGGGGATTAATTCCAAGACTCCTATCATATACCAAAATCTGCAGATGCTCAAATTCCCTTTATAAAATGACAAAGATGAGTGAATACAGTCAGCCCCCTGCATCTGTTGATTCCCAACCGTAGATGGAAACCAGTACAAGTAATTATTGAAAAAAACTGAATATAAGTAGACCTGCACAGTTCAAACCTGTGTTTGTTGAAGCATCAACTGTGTGAACCAATCAGCAAAGTTCCTGATGCATTATAATTGTTCATTAAATGGTAGATATTTTTTAAAAGATTTTGTTTATTTTTTTTTAGAGAAGGGGAAGGGAAGGTGAAAGGGAAGGAGAGAAACATCAATGTGTGGTTGTCTCTCACGTGCCTCCTACTGGGGACCTGGCCCGCAACCCAGGCAAGTGACTGGGTTTCGAACCGGCGACCCTTTGGTTTGCAGCCTGCACTCAATCCACTGAGCTACGCCAGCCAAGGCTGTTCTAACTTTTATTCTAGGTAATGACAGCAGGCTACAAAAAGAATGGAGTAATAACACCATCTCTATAGAATAATATTGTGCTAGTGAAGAACATATAAAAGAATAAAGACTCCATTTGGTTTATCTAGTATGTATAGGTTGTTTAGTATTAACAAGGGAAAGAATAATCTATAATGTAGTCTAGAATCCCCCATGAAATTAATGTTAATTGGTCTGTAACAGTAACAATTTTTACTATTGGCAAAGCTATGGGATAGGATCAAGGAGGCATGAGATGCCCAGAAGGTGGTATATTAGGGACATTTATTAGGTTTAGATGGGAAAAGATAATTAAGCCGCTTTATCTTAAGAACGTATGCAAACATTTATCAGACCTTCTGCCCTAACAAGGCCCAAAGGGTTATTACCAGAGTGAGCATACTTTCTGGTTTTCCTGGGAGAATCTGAAAACCAGTTATATTATTTAAGTGTTGGTGATAGTGCTTCCTTGTCCTTTCAAAAATGTTATGTTTTAGACAATAAGTTATATCATTACCATAGTTATATCTCACAGAAAAGCTGAGAAATTTTTTAAAAATAGAGATTGAAGACCAAACCGTAATGGGGGCTGTGATAGCAAGTGTTCAAAGAAAGTGTTAAATGTACAGGCAATAGAAGATGATAATAGCATGTAACTAATCAGAAATTAGAAATAAATGTATAGTTTGCCTTGACATATAGTCAAAAATGTAGAGTGGATTAGCTGATGGAACATTTTGGAACATACAGAAAATGGAAGTTGTATATGGGAAATGTCTCTGAAGCTGGATCTTCCATGCTGTAATGTGATTTGGTGCAAAGAATGGACAAAGGGCAAACTGGAAGGAGGAAACAATCCATCCTTGTTGTCTGCTCTGGGAGTTCAGCCTATTGGTTGCACTTGTGAGTGAAAGCACATTATCTGAACTTCAGCCTTTACCTGTGACTCAGTAGTTAAACCATGGGCAGTTTGCAGTCAGGGACCCAATCACCCACTTTGAAGTGATTATCATAAAGGATGCAATAGAGCGGGTAATGGGTAGCAACTCGCAGGGATTAGTAGGCAGCATCACTGGGCAGAAAGAGGGGCGTAGTAATTCCAAATGACAGTGACTTGTTATATCCTCAGTGTATAATTAGCCATGGTTCTTGGATGGGGATAATGTTCTAGGCTTTAACAGTTACCTATTATTGATCGATGCTTCTCAGTACAGTTGTATTCAAGAGGAGTGTTCTATGTCTGGAGCTGTGGATAACTGTGAGCGTGCAGGGCGAGGACAGCTCCTTTAGAAGTAATAATATATTGTGTAAATAGGTAAGTGGGTCTTTTATGAAGGATATTAATCTTTTAATCACTCTACCCCTAGCTCCTAAAAGAGGCAGAGGAGAATTCAGATATGCATGTCTGGGTTTTCAATCTTTTATAGATAGCATGTCTCTTTATGCATATGTGAAGCTGCCCTGATACCCACTAGCCTGTTCCAATTGCCTAGCTTTCTTTCTGTCTGGTCCCATTTCATCCTCATTTACTGTATTCAGGGTGGAGAAAAAGAACAGTTAACAGTGGCCATATTTTATAAATATCAATTTATGTAACTGAATAATACAGCTGCAGATATGATGATGGAGTCAGGCCCTACGATTAGAAATTGGTTACTTCTTTGTAACAATGAAAAACAGAATAATGTCTTTAGTTGGTAAGAGCAAATTATTAAAAAACAACATAGAAAATTAAATCTTATGATAACTATGATCATCATCATCTACAATTTAGTTCACCTGCATCGGAAAAAATGTTCTAAAATGCTGAATTATCTGTATGTTCTGCCGTTCTTCTCACTGACAGATACACAGAACATATTTGTTAAGTGTTTGGAATTAAAAGAAAAATATCACAAGTCTCTGTGTGACACTGCCAGGAGCATGATTATGTATATTTTTAATGAATTTTTATATTAATTTGAGTATTAAGTATGTTTTCATTGGGATATGTTTAATCCCAATCATGAAAACGAAACTACCTCTCCACCACTCTATATCTGAGGAATCTGGGGCATAGAGAAATTAAGGAACTTACTGAAACTCACAAAGATTGATCCATCCATTGAATCAATTAGAGTCTATTTCTAAGAATCACGACATTTTTAAATTATTTTTAAGAAGAATAGCAATCTATTTGTCCTTTTACGCCTAGTACACTGTGAATCCAACCAGTGAAATGAACTTTTTCTGTTTGGTTGCAAAATGCAAATGAGATGGATTAATATTCATCTCATAACTTCCATTTCCTAAGAAGCAGCTTAGCAATTAAAGTTTGATTAATTTATTTTTTCTTTTTGGGGGCAGCATTAATGAGATTTTCACAACTTATGAAAAGCTAAAATGCTAGGTTACAAGGATAGACTCTTACATGATGATTTAGTCACACATTTTACATTTTAATTTTACATAGAAGAACAAAGTTATGATTGGGTAGCTTAATACAATAAAGAAGAGCTCACAACAAATCATACCAAGCCACAATAAAGGCACCTGACAAAACTTAGAGAGCTACAATTAAATTTAACTTCTAGCACAGGAAAAAAAAATACACCTGGCTTTAAAACATTCCTCACTCCTCACACATCCAGTTGTTTATTTTTCCTATTATGCTCGCTAAAATGAAGTTCACCCTAAACTTTTACCAACTCTAGCATATCTGTTTTTGCCATAATGGAAACAGAATGAAACTTAAACTTTGATGAACTTCTTTTAGTGACCAAATCTCAGGTGTTTTTAGAGCAGCAGATAACTTCATGTGTCTGATAAATGTCATGTTTGAATAGAATTTTTAAAATAATTTTCAGAAGAGTTCACACATTGGAAACATTTTTAGATTTGAACACAAAAACAATTCATTTATTAAGAAAATAACAACTAGATTATAAATCACTTTAGCCATAATTTTAAATGCTACCTTACTTGCTCCCAGTGATTTTGTTCTTTGTTTTTAATTCTATGGTTTTTCAACAGGTCAGCCAACAATGGAGCAGTTCAGCTAGTGAAGGAGGAAAATGGCTTCTGAGTATCATTTAATAGAAAGAGCTTTTAATCTAAAAAAAGGATTCAAGTGCAATCTCAGAGAAGAACCAAATCAATGTATTAGAGTATTTCAAAGTAAATTTTTGGGACTGAGTAAAGAAAGCCCCAGATTAGGACTAAGGAGCAGATGGTAATACCAATTTTGTTACAAAAAAAGCCATGCGATCATTGGCAAATAACTTCTTAAACTCACATTAAAAAAAGAGTTATATTTTCTACCATTGCACCCTCACAGTGATGTTGTCAGAATTAGTTAAAATCACAAACATGACTGGGCTTCTTGAACGTCGCTGTGTTTTATTCCTGTTTGCACTGAACCAGTCAATCACACATGAATATTACAACTGCATAGCCAATGTTCACTAATATCTTCAGCAGGGGAGACCTGGTAGAACATTCACGAATTACCCTCTACTTAATGTCATTACATTTTAATTTTGCTCAGAGGATACACATCAATTATTTTTTCAAGAAGGAAAAAAAGTTACTTGTCTGCAATGTGATATTTCTTTGTTTATTTGGTAATTTAGACATGTAAGCAAGTATTGTGATGATTTCATAGTAAGATTGTGTAACAAGAGGTCTTTCAAAGAGAAGTTGGCAATTCATTTTGCTCTTAAAATGTTTTTAAAGTGCATGTAAGTATGTACGTGTAATTATAAAATAATCCTTACTGTGTGACTTGTGAAGGAGCGTGGCCTATGGAAAGGAGAACTTAGTCCTCAACACCTCCACTTATTCCAAAGACCTCTTTGTGTCTCAGGATGGCCCACATCTGTGCTACTCTAGTGCCTGATTCAAAATTATACTAAATTACTTCTGGACAAGATGGAGGTATAGTTAGACACACTGTGCCTCCTCCCACAACCAAAAGAAGGACAACAACCAATTTCTAAAGCAAAAAACAACCAGAACTGACAGAAAATCTAACTGTATGGAAGTCCAACAACCAAGGAGTTAAAGAAGAAACACTCACCCAGACTGGTAGGAGGGGTGGACATGGGAAGCCGGGCAGAGAGAACTTGAGGCAAGGCAGTGGCTGGCAGACAGGGTGGTCCTACATTTGCGTTAGGATGAACTGCAGAGTGAGACAGACCATGCAACCCAGGGTCCCAGCGCAGGGAAATAAAGCCTCAAACCTCTGACTGAAAACACCTGTGGGTGTTGAGGTGGTAGCAGCAGGAGAAACTTCCAGCCTCACAGGAGAACTCGTTGGAGAGACCCACGGGGTCCTAGAACATACACAAGCCCACCCATCTTGGAATGAGCACCGAAAGGGCCCAATTTGATTGTGGGTAGTGGGGAAAGTGACTGAAAACCAACAGCAGAGCAAGTGGCACTGTTCCATCGCAGACCCCTCCCCCATATACAGCATCATAACGCAGCAACATAGGTTGCCCCGCCCGATGAACACCTGAGGCTTTGCCCCTTACTACACAACAGGTGTGCCGAGACAGAAAAAAAAAAAAATGGCCCAAATGAAAGAACAGATCAAAGCTCCAGAAAAAATACAACTAAGTGGTGAAGAGATAGCCAACCTGTCAGATGCACAGTTCAAAACACTGGTAATCAGGATGCTCACAGAATTGGTTGAATATGGATGCAAATTAGATGAATAAATGAAGGCTATGCTAAGTGAAATGAAGGAAAATGTACAGGGAACCAACAGTGATGGGAAGAAAACTGGGACTCAAACCAATGGTGTGGACCAGAAGGAAGAAAGAAACTTTCAACCAGAACACAATGAAGAAACAAGAATTAAAAAAAATGAGGAGAGGCTTAGGAACCTCCAGCACATCTCTAAACATTCCAATATCCGAATGATAGTGGTACCAGAAGGAGAAAAGGAACAGAAAGAAATTGAAAACTTATTAGAACAAATAATGAAGGAGAACTTCCCCAATCTGGCAAAGGAAATAGACTTCCAGGGAGTCCAGGAAGCTCAGAGAGTCCCAAAGAAGCACACCACCAAGACACATCATAATTACATTACCCAAGATGAAAGATAAATAGAGAATCTTAAAAGCAGCAAGAGAAAAGGAGACAGTAAGCTACAAAGGAGTGCCCATAAAACTGTCAACTGATTTCTCAAAACAAACTTTGCAGGCAAGAAGGGGCTGGAGAGAAGTATTCCAAGTCATGAAAGGGAAGGACCTACATCCAAGATTACTCTATTCAGCCAAGCTATTATTTAGAATGGAAGGGCAGATGAAATGCTTCCCAGATAAGATCAAGTTCAAGGAGTTCATCATCACCAAGCCCTTATTATAGGAAATGTTCAAGGGACTTATCTAAGAAAAAGGAAATATAAAATAGAAACAGTAAAATGACAACACTCACAGTTATTAACAACCGAACCTAAAACAAAAACAAAAACAAAGACAAACTAAGCAAACAACTAGAACAGGAACAGAATCACAGAAATGGAGATCACATGGAGGGTTATCACCAGGGGGGTTGGTGGGGAGAGAGGGAGAAAAGGTACAGGGAATAAGTAGCATAAATGATAGATAAAAAATAGGAGGAGGTTAAGAATAGCATAGGAAATGTAGAAGCCAAAGGACTTATATATATGACCCATGGACATGAACTAAAGAGAGGGCATGTGGGTGGGAGGGGTGTGCAGGGCAGAGGGGAATAAAGGGGGAGAAATGGGACAACTGTAATAGCATAATCAATAAAATATATTAAAAATTATACTAAATTTCAGCAAAGTATCAGTTTCACTTTTTCCATCATATTTTTATTCATGTGTATTTTTAAAACATTAAAAAAAAACAACTACATAATTTATGTAGCTTTCCTCTTCTCTGTTTTTTTTTTTCTCTTTTTATCAATTACCCATTCCATTCTGAGAAATGAGTGGCCACTCATTAGCAAAATATATAAATGTACAAACCATATTTTGGAAAGCTAAGAAATAATGTTTCTCTACACATACAATTCAATCAGTCCAGTTAAATATTACATAATATTTACAGTAATTTTATGTAATTATAAATATTGCAATTATGATGTATCCACAAAGCAAGATATTTCTCAAAAGTAAGTTTTATATTCCTAGTCTTGTACTTTTGGGAGGTCAGTAAACTCAGTTTAACCTTTCGTGCTAAGGTTTAAATCAAGGAAAACCTTAGAATGTAAATATCCTGAGGTTAGAGCATCTTATTCAAGATTATACTCTGAATATATAGGGCATTTTGCTGTTACACAATGATTTTGCTACAGAATCATTCACTTACTTGCAAGTAATTTTTGGTTCCACCTTTTTCTATTTAGTAACAGAAGCTATCCTTTCTGCATTTAGTCTTAATGGGCTTTTCTTTTTCCAATTATCAAAATTATGTTTGTGTTGGTGCAAGATAGTTGGTTACAAATACAGTGTGTAAAACTTCTGGCTACCCAACACAATTAAAATTGGTAACTATTTTTACATAGACCTTTGATACTACAAATATTTCTGCCCACATAAGAAGCAATTTTAATTTCTAAGTTTGAGTCACCAACACCAGTATCCCTAAGAATATGTCGCAGTGACTACTGACCTGGGAGTTCTAGTTGAAATAATGGTCAATTATTTATGGCATCATAATAAGTATTGCACGGCTCTCTGTACAGTCAGTCTCCGGGGCTTTAGCTACATTTCTTTTACACTGGAAGACAACGGTCTCATCCCTGGGACTTCTCTCAAACATCCTGACGTGCCTTTTTGTAGACCTAATCATTACAGATACACTTTCCAAATTGGGGGAAAACCATCTGGCTCCTTTTGCCAGATGTGATTTACAGACAACTAGACAAAAACTTTGTTTATAATAGAGATTACATTTAAGTTGAATGGTTCTAAATTAGTGCAGCTTTAAGATGCACGAACGAGCACCCTGCTATTACCATAAGCAGTCAGCCCAGGCGATCTAAATTGATGTTCCCTTGGTGAGATTTTAGGTTTGATGAGCTCGTTTGACTCTCAGACTACTTGAGCTGAATTTCTCAGTTGAGTCACCTCCATAAGTCTAACAAAAGCACTGAGTTATTGTCCGCAAGTATGAAAAAAGAAAGCAACACTTGAGAGCCGCATCTGATCATTTTCTCATGAGCTTGGTCAAAACCGAGTTGAGCCTTCAGAGAGATGGTCCTAGGCAGAGGCGACAGCGCAGTGCTTCAGCATGACACGAATCTGGGATTTCATCACAGCTCTGTAGCCTATCTTTTCGCCAGTTACACATCAGATAACTTTTCTGAGCCTTGATTTTTTCCCACGTGTACAACGGGACTGTAAAACCAACTTTTTATGTTGGTTGTAAAGATAAAAATGTATACACAAACTCAATGTTTAATGGCTTTGTTAAAACTCAACATATGTCTATTTTCTGGAGTAGCAAAGCCATCTACTCACTGATTTCTCACTTTAATCTTCATTTCATGCACCCAGTAAACCACTAGAGTTATCTACTTATAGCAGAGGTCCTTGTTTGAGTCAGAGATACCCTGGATATGTCTGAATGCTTAGTACATCCAGGCCGTCAGGATTCTTCTAGGGGATGCATCATGAGGAAATACTGTATTTACGGCCTGAGTTAAGTCTCCTCAGAACTCCTAGACATGGACAACAGTGTGGCAATTGTGGGGGTGGGGGAGGCAGAGAGTGGAGGTGGCAGAGGATATAGAGGGGATAAGTAGTAATGGAAAATAGAATATAAAATTAAAGAGAGAAAATTAAAATTAAAATATATGTATTTCAAAATATATATGTAACATACATATGTACGATATATACATACACATATATACTTTACGTGTGTGTGTGTATCCTACTCACCCAGTACTTCAGAATCTGATTATATTTGGAGGCATGGCCGCTAAAGAGTAAAGGCAAAATGAGGTCATATGGGTGAGCCCTAATCCAACATGACTAGTGTCCTTATAAGAAGATGAGATTAAGACACAAAACTTACAGAGAGATGACCAAGTGAGAAGGTGACCATCTGCAAGCCAAGGCAAGAGGCCTCAGAAGAAATCAAACCTGCTGATAACTTAATCTTGGATTTCTAGCCTCCAGAACTGTGAGAAAATAAATTTCTGTTTTTCACTTCACCAAGTGTGTGGTATTTTGCTATGTTCGTCCCTGCAAACTAATGCTACTCTTTATTGAAACCAAGAGATTTGGTTTAAGGTTGATAGCTCAGCATCTGAATGGAGGGAGGATTCTCAGTACACCCTGGTGCCTATAACTCAGATTGATACTGCCATGTTCTCATAGAGTTATGACCAGTGTTTATTGATTGCACTAAAAATAAGAGTGAGTAAGAACTGAACTTTTTAAACCACATTACGTTCAAACAATCGTCAGCTTTGATGCAAGCAGCAGGCCCAGAAGCAGAATTCAGGACACCACATCGATCACACACCAGACAAAGAAAAAATTGAGAACCATCAAAATAGGAAACAAAGTGGAGTCGAATGTTTTACTTGTACATTTTCAATGAATTTGTTATAATATCCTACAGGGGACAATTACAGGGCGGGGCAAAAGTAGGTTTACAGGTAAGAGTATGTGAAACAGAGTTTATTCTTGTATTATTGTTTATTAATCATTGTATTATTTTCCATACAGACCACTGTAAACCTACTTTTGCCCTACCCTGTATATATAATTAAAGGTGGATGTATGTATAATCGCAAAGGTATACATATACTTGAAGATGGGTTATTATTACCTGACATAAAACTTGAGTTAGTCAAAGAGCATGTCTGCAAAGTTGGTAATGAGGAACACTAAAGTTATTAAAATGTATCTGTAGCCAATTTGACAATGAGTTGACTTTGACTTAACTCTCAATCCAGAATATATTTAGAAATAAATGATCCTAATAACTTTACACAGATGAACAGCCTGGTGAAATGAATTTGTCAAATATTGGCATTATTCCTCATTCAAGAAAAGACAGAAATGTCCTTTTTTAATGAGCAGTATGTTTGTTTAGAAAAACAGAGGTCTCTGAAGCCAATAAACAGCATGAAATTATTGGATACAATAAAATACAAACACAGAAGTAGGGCTGATCAAGAACAAGTTCATGAATTAAAGAAGTTTTCTCATTTTAAATGCTCAATCTGTCTTCTCCTATTTCCATTTTGTAACATTTTGCTTCCATTTCTCAATGCTCAGTGCCCAAATATTGTTCACTTTTCATTCATTCATGTTTTCATTCAAAAGGTAGTTATTGATCTCTTCCTACGTGCCAGTCACTCCCACAGTCCCACGTTCTAGGGACTCTGGAATGGCATGGAAAGAATCCCTGTTCGAATAGAGCTAAGCTGGCCTTCTTGCTGAGACCTGAACATTCCAGACTCATTTCTGTCTCAGGGCATTTACACTTCTTGATGTATCTGCCTCGACCACTCTGTCTCCACATCTTCACACCTTATTTCTCATTTTTCAGGCCTCTTCTCGTGTTATTTTTAGTGTACTCCAATGCGTACGGATTCTAGAGGCCTGAGGACCATACAGCCAGGTCTCATAGGAGAAAAGCATGAGTTTTACTGTTGGAATTATAGTGTAAAGATTTAAAAGACTCTGTGAAATAGAACTAATTTCAGTGAAAGTCGCTGCTTCCTACTCTCCATTTCTGCTGTTATTGTGTCTCAGTCACAACCTCAGCTCTCTTGCCACAGGCGTTACTGAAGTCAGCACAGTAACAATGCTTAGAGTGTGGACTCTGGGGCCAAGGTATTGGATTCAATGAACTGTATGATCTTTGATGAATTTTTAAATCTCTTTGTACTTTAGTTTTTCACATCTGTAGAATTGGGAAGAATCCTATAATACCTGTAAGATTGTTGTGATAATTGAATGAGATGGTATATAAGAGATTTTTGTGCAGTGTCTGGCTCATATGTCTGCGCTATTATTATAATTAGCAATTCACTTCTCTTTTGCTTCGCTTGTGTCTTCTGTTCCTTTGCAGCCACGTCTGCTTCATGGACTTTACTTATTACCTCTGTACATTTTTAGGCTGTTGCCTACCCCTCATCCTGTCCTGCAGCTTGTATGCCTTTATTCACCCCTCCAAATGTTGATTTTGATTTAATAACCATCACATATATTTGGCAAGCTTCTCATGAATGAGAAAGGAAACCATTCCTAATTTCCCTAGTCCACTCCCGGACTCAAGGCAGCTGCAACTCAGGAGGCAAAGACACGCAGCCTCCCATATAAAGGGTCCTTCCCGCACTGAGACCCTTATAAGCTCCTCCCCAGGGTGTCCACCACGCATGGTTGACTCACATTACCAGAAGTCTAAAGTTTAAAAGTGCTGACTCCTATTACTGAGGAAAAACTGGAGGTGTTAGGTACGCTCCTGAAACAAAGAGGTATCAGAAAACCAATGAATGAAAAAAATAAGCAAATAGGATATGAGGCTGATATAAAATAAAATGGGAAGCCTGTTTCTTCCCCCAGAAAAATTAAGTGATTTTCCCACAGCTAGAGGCTAAAAACAGTTGCCTTATCTATCACCAATTGAATGGAAATCAGTCATTAATATTTTATTCATGTACACACTTCATTTTGATGCAATTTTCCTATATAACCAGTCAGAATCATTTGCAGAACATTTAACAAAAATGATGGAAATACTCAGCTGCATCTGTTCATCATTTGGCTAACCATATTTTTGCATAAATTTAACATGGGCTTAAGCCACCACCATTATTTCCTTCATCCTTTCTCTTCACTATTCAAATCTGCATGCCGACATGTATTATTATTCAGGTATCCAATCACACTACCATCCTGGCAATCAAGCCCAAAGCAGCGAAGCAAAATTGAGAAGATGTTTTCTGAAACCGCAAACACATACAATACTTTCCTGAGACAACAACCGGTGGTTGCCGTGATGACAAACAGCTTTAATAATGAAAATAGACTCCTGATTTTACCTACACAGATGCAGTTTAATTTTCTTCTTCCTTATTGGAATTCTCAGTACCTCTCCTCCTCTATCCTGCCCCCAGTTGTAAAAATGAGTTCGCAAACACAACAGTTCTATTCATTCTCAGTTTAATATACAATCTCTCATATACACAAAGGGGTGAAATGGTTTCTAAAAACATTGGCTGGTAATGATGACAGCAGAATCTAATTCCCTCAGGTACTCACTTAATACTTATCTCTCCGCTGGAGAGTGTAATAAGGTCGTCAGGATTATTGAAGTTGACAGAGCACCAAGCTCAGATTAATTACATCATAGAATTCAGAAGGAATTAGAAAAAGCAATGATACCGCCTCTGGCAAAGTGCATATATTTTTTACAGTCCTCTAAGAACTCTCAGTATAATATAATACAAATGAGTGAAGAGTGGCTAAGTTTTGTGATACAGATCCTGAAAGATTAGTTATTCTGAGAGTAAGAAATTGCCATCACAAATTCAAAGATACTCAGTGGAATATCTTTAGGGAAGAGTAATTGAAGGGTAAATGAAAGTTGCCAAAATATGTGAATCTCCTACTAAGTTCCAGAAAATTTATATTCATTACACTTTATTCTTACCCACAAGCAAAATAGCTATTGTCCTTTACCATATGGAAACTGAGGCTGAAATAAGTTAAGAAACTTTGCCCAAATGTCATATCTACTGAGCAGTCAAGCAGTATTTGAATTTGGTACTCTGGAACGTATTCCTCTGTATTCATTCCTCTTTAACACAGAGAATGCCAAGCATTGCTCTTGAAAAGTTGCCATGTTAGAAAAGTTGCCATGTTAGAAAAGTTGCCCTGCCAGTTTCTTCCTATGAAGAAAAATTTACATAGGCAAAACTCATGTGATTAATACATAAATACATATTGAGTGTTTTCTTTAAACAATGTTGAGGACTTAATATATATTTGATTAAAATATAAGAAATTTTAGGACATCAGCAAGTCACTTAAAATTAGCTTGGGGCTATGTGACAGATAAATCTGAAACATTAAAAAAATATAGGGCTGCTTACACCATTACATTCATCAAAAACTAGAAACATCACTGCTGCAGGTTTGAAAATCTAAAATACACACAGATGGGGAATAAAACAAAATGAAAACGGCTTCTGGGCAGCTAAAACAGATATTACAAAACAATTGCTCCTCAGTTCACACAACAAACTTGTAACTGGAGATTAAGGGGGATGATTCCTATTGTCTAGAATTGAGAGGGATTGGCTGAAGTTGCAAAGTCCAGGACAAAGGGTAAAAAGTGAAGCTCTGCATTATAAAGAGGGGAGCTCAGACCTTCCAGAGGGCTTATCAAGAAGTGGCCAACCTGGTCATTATCAGTACCCATCCACAGTCTCCAGGTGGTATGAAATAGGGCTAGAGACTCATTACAGATTGCAATGTCTATGGCATTGCCCCTCCTTTCTCTCCCAGGGAGGCAAGAAGGAGGAGAGACCTTCCTCTACACCTAAAAAAAGTGAGGGACACCCCAAACGCTAGAGTTTGAAGCTGTCTGCCCCAGAAGAGACACAGTTGAGCTACAGAAATTTGCAGGGAGAGAAGGGCAGTTTCTTGGGAAAATACTTGTCATGTGTTTCTGTGAGCTTACAAGTGAAGAAAGAACAGGTGCCTTTCTCTGAAAAAATCCTCCAGTCAATGGCTGGCTGAATAAACCTGCAATGGAAAGTAAGGAGAGAGGGTATCAGTAGACCTGGACTTCTCTTGTTTTGTAGGACAAAGATTTATAAGTTTTCTAGTGGCCCAAAAGGAAATCATGAAAGATGCCTAAAGTCGTCTCCCAGGGCAAGGCAACCCACATCCGTACAGCCAGAGCAGGAGCTCATGGGGGCGAGGTGAGCTGTAGAAAATAAGTCCCTCGCCGAAAGAAGGGGTGTACTGTCAGAGTTTTCCAAAGAAACCACAAACATGTTCCAAGAAATACATCAAGTATGGACACCCGCCAAAACTGAGAACCACAAATAGGAACCTGTTACAGAGTAGGGATGCGAGAAGAGGCATTTGGAACAAAGAGAGTGGAATAACAGGCCTGGCTCCACTCCCCACCCCACCCCCCTACTTTGCTGGTCCTATAGCACACGCTGGGCCTCATTTGCTGAGAGGGGAAGGCTTTGCATTGACTACAACATTAATGTTTTAATTTAGATTGAATTGGACATTTTAATGTCTGAAAGTGACCCAAAATTATAGGATATCTTGAAATGCCAAGGGTTTGATAGGGGACTTCAGGAGAGTGTGGTAGAAGTGACGAGGAGGCAAAATAAAGCTGTTGTTGTTGTCCAGCCCATTTCATAAATGGGTATATATGTACAAGAGAGCCCCTTGGGCCTATTCTTACAGAACATTCACTCTGATCTTGCAAAGAAATGTATCATTTTTGCAATATTTATCATTTTTTAGACTGCAACTGCATTAGACAGCAGGGCAATGGCTGTTACGAGCTGGTACTGTGGCAACAGTGAGCAAGGACAGCTGCCAGCCTCTCTGCATGAGAAGAAACAGTGACACTGTAAAGACAGCTTTGAGAGCTCTGAAGTCAGATGAGCAGTCACTGTTTGCATTGGAACAAACTGCATGGGTCCCCTGATAGTAGGGGAACACCCCTACAATCCTGTCTTCAGGCAGCATTGGGGTCAGGGAAAAGTGGGAAGTACAGCATTTAAGACATATTACATAACAAAGACAAGTTAACAGCCCGTGCTTTTCTGAAAGGAAGATCTCGGAAGTAGCAGAATTGTGTTCCTGACTGTGAGAAGGTGCAGTGACTGGTGACAAAGCCAGGAGGAGGGGTGGCGGGGTAGATGTACATGCTTTGCTAGGAACTCTTGCCCTGACTAGAGATGGCAGCCAAAAGCAGGTCAGAGACACTAGGAAGCTGACAAAAATGGCAGGCACTAACGCACCTTACAAAGAGCCAGATGTCAGTTCATGCAGAAAGTTCTGAGCTGAGCATTTAAAATTGGAGCAAGAGTTCTAAAGATCAGTGAGTCAGCCACAAGGTCTGCAGAGAGGTCAGCCACAGAGCCTGCAGAGAAGCCTGCCACGAGGTCGGTAGGTCTGCCTGGACGTCTGCCTGAAGAAGACCGTGGCAGAGCTGGGGTGCTGTGGGGACCTGCCTGGCCACCCAGACTCATAAAAGATGCTTGAAGCTGAACTGTGACCGGGAATGCTGAGCTGCAGATTTCTACTTTTCTGAAAGATGGTGCCTCTGAGTGGCATGTTCTAAAACTGGCTTGGTTTGGAAAAGGGAGGCAGGACTATTTGTTTTTGGGTGTTTTTAAAGGGAGCAGGACTTAATGACAAAAATCTGCCATCATTCTGAATCTGTATAACCTTTAAATAAACAACCCCTTTTCTTTTTCACTAAAGTCTTGCCTTAGGAGTTACACTTCTTGGTGGTGGGCATTTGTGGGGTTCTGTAATAAAACCTCCCCCCATTTTACCCCACCCCTCTCATTGCCTTACCTCTCCTCTCACATGTACACAGCCAAGTGATTTCTGAAAAAGTCTGATTGAATGGATCCTCAGTAAAATCCAGGAGTCTTAGTTACTCTCAAGTGATTTTTGCCAATTGTGAAGGAAAATAATATATGTTAGAGCCCTCCAACTAATGGTGTTTGTAATGATGTTCTTACGTCCTCATGTATCTCCAATTTTAGCCTCTTATAATCAGGCTTAAGAAAAGCATAGTACATTTTAAATTATGCCCACTCAAATCTAATTTAAAAAATTTGCTGCTCATAATAAGAAGCATAATTGGTAACTACAAAATAGACAGGGGAAGGTTAAGAATAGTATAGGAAATGGAGAAGCCAAAGAACTTATATGTATGACCCATGGACATGAACTAAGGTGGGGGAATGTGGGTAGGAAGGGGGTGCAGGGTGGAGGCGGATAAAGAGGAGAAAAAAATGGGACAACTATAATAGCATATCAATCAAATATGCTTAAAATAAATAAATGTATCTTCAGCTCTTCAGAAAAGTCAGTTGACCAGAATTATGTGCTCTAAACATGTATCAGGTAGCCAAGATTTTCCTGGGCGAATATAATGAGTGCCATATAAAGGCTCGTGAAATTAAACCAGGGAGATGCATGGTAAGGCCTGGCATGCTGGACAAGCGGGACTTCTTTGGGAGCTTGGATTTAATTCCTGAACATAAAGACTAGGTAAACGAAGAGCTTTCATAAACATTACCCCCCACACAGCACAGTACAAAATAGATTCAAAGGGGAAGCAATTGCCCATCTAGTCCTCAGGGTGGGTTAAATTATGGGGAAAGAGAACTTTGCTCTCAGCGTGGTCTTGCAAAGGAGTACAAGCTGGAGAAATGGCTGGGTTTATTTATGAGATTGCTTCAAGAATGCATTGCACAGAAGATAGAGAAACCGCATGGTCGTATTTGCTCATATGCAATCAAATGCTCTGCACAATTGATGTATCCAATAAAATCATGAGATGCTACATAGACTGTACAAAATAGCTGAATGAGGGCACTTGGCTTGGAAGATTTCCAAGAGAGACTATATGAGATAATTTATTGCATTGCCTGAACCCTGAAATCAGAGATGTCTGAAGGGAAAAAAAAAACATGAGGAAGAAAAATATAAGTAAAACCACTGATAGCAAATCATGGAAGCTTAAGTTCTGGCCCACGGGAGAGGGCTGCAACTTTTGTTCAGTGAGCATTCCCGTTCAGAGGACTCAGTGCAGAATGAATGTTAGAAAAATTGACCGAGGCTGAATATTAGAAAAATCATTTCCTCAACTTAGTAAATTATGGTGAACCTATTCATGTGTGATGTGACCCATGACTCAGCTCTGGTTCTGCATGCAGTCCAGATGTGTGTGGTACACAGGTGACATCCGTGGATAGGTCTCCCATGGGAAATCAGGTCTGCATTGTACCTAGGCCGCTTTAAAACTTGCTTTTGTAAAAAACTCCCTCACCTGGGATGGAGACAGCAGAAGTTTACTTTGACTTGGGCCAGACTTCCAAAGTGTATGTGTCACTAGCCAAGCCTCCTCTCCACTCTATATTTTATCTTTGAAGTGATCAGCAACATTCTTTTCTTTACTATCTATAATGGTTAACCACCTAAAACAAACCTATGCGTAGTAAATGAGTGAGGACTATCCTGAATGTAATGGACCTGGAGTTTCAATAAAAGCCTGTCAAGGCAAGGGGTCAGGGTCCCTCTCTCTTGATCATTAACAGTAAATTAATTCACTAAAACAAGTAGCTAAATTGGCACTTAATAAATACATATGGTTTGAAATGAGTACTTGCTTTTTTGTAGGACTCTTTTCCATGACATATAAAAGTTGTTTAAGTCTCAAGTTATCACTTTTTTTTCTTTTTTCAATTCCTTTTTTTTAATTGTTGTTCAAGTACAGTTGTCTCCATTTTTACCCCACCACACCCCTCGCTCCACCCATCCCTGCCTTCCACCCTCAAACCTACCCCCTTTTGTCTATGTGTCCTTCATACATGTTCCTTGATGGCCCTTCCCCTATTGGAGGTATCACTACTTTTTGCCAGCCAATATTATGCACCTATAGGTAAAATTAAAGAGAAGATGAAATTTGTTACCATGCCTAATAAAAACTTTCACTGGAACATCCTCCTTTTTCTAACCAATGCAGTCTTTATTTAATTTTATATCCCACTTCATCTTTCAAATGCATGATCTTAAATGACCCACTCCATTGGCCCTGTTTGCCCCTGCTGAGTAAATTTTCTCAAAGATTGAAACATCCTAAAAGTCTTCTCCTGTCTGATCATTCTATGCTTTTTGACACAGACTCTTCTACCTTTTGCCTCACATACATTTTAGTTTCCTTACACAAATACCTATCGGTCCATTCACCATGTCCAGGCACTGTCACAGATCACAGCATGCCACAGAGGGCAGAGGTTGCCCACTGTCTTGGAACGCACATACAGGTAAAGCAGACACACAACTGCAATTGCTGGAGGGCGAAGGTGGGAAGGAACAAAAACAAAGCCATCAAATAAAAACAGCACATTTCTCCACTTTCTGTCTCAGAGTACCTCCATTTCCTGCTCCTCTCACCAGAAAGAGAGTTTCTTTAGAAACCATTTCTGCCTGCAACTGCTGTGCACTTCCAGGCTTCAGGCTGCCTTTGATTTCCAGGCTCGGAGATAACAGAGAAAAAGACAGCAAGAGCCAAAAGGCAACTCTCCACTTATCGGTGCTTTGAGCCCCCAGCCCTCCAGCGAGCATTTCCTGGCAGAGCCCACAAATAGCTGCAGGTATATTGTGCAGTAATTTAGTTTAGTCATTGGAGTTGGGATTGCATTCCTTCATTTCATCTTAATGGGAACCCAAACCAGCAGCAAGAATAACTGCTAATTTAACAGTTTTCCAAAACACATCTCTGGACAAGTCCCTCTGGTCAGCGTCCAGACACTCCTTCTCCTGCCGAGAAATGTTTAATGGCGACTTCCCCGTTCTTCAGCCCTGAGAAAAGGCCATAGCTTTAGAAATGGAAGAGGTGATCAGTCCTCTTTGAAGTTTCTTTTCTAGAGAAATTCAAAACATCTAAAAATTCAAAAGCTCCAAAACATCCAGAGCCTCAGCTGCCTCAGATTCATCTTCATTGTTGGTGCCCACAATTCTCCCTGACATACTCCGTGATGATGGTGAATAAATCAGTAATAAATCAGTAAAGAACATTCAACAAAGATAAAAGAATATTCTAAAAAAAGACCTAAGTGAGTTAACTATTGTTTTATTCTATAGAGCTTATATTTCTTTGTAGAAAATTCTCTCTCCATCTCTGGTTACTTTTAACTAATCTTAGGTAATGACCAACTCCATAATATATTCAACATTTTTTAATGTTTGATGACTAGTTGCTCTAAGTGTTTTACTTTTAGCAGTGCTGGTACAAAAATTTGATAGAGAAAGAAATTGACTTTTTAGATGTAAAGCCATTTGCATCTAACTGGTCAATATTTGGGTTCATCAAATATCTCTTTACCATTGTAACAGATAATTGTAGGTTGAGGGGATGTTCCCTAGATAGAAGTGTATAAATTATGCTATTCTTAATTTCAAATATATTCCTTATTTTTATGACTGCTAATATTTTTTCATAGCATTCTCTTTAAAATCATTTCCGAGGCAAATGGAACACTAGTCACAGAAATGATATAGGCTCTTGGTTATACCATTTTGCTGCTCTACAATGTCAGTCGGGACGCAGGGAAAAATGTATCTGGCAGTGCAAACTCACACAGTTGCACCTCGATTACGTACTGGGTGGCAGTACATTTTGCTGAGAACAAATGACATCTGTAGAAAACCAAATAAGACAAGGCAACGACTTTGAAAGTACCATTCGCATTTTCAGCTCTTTCCTAATGTCATGTTTTTCAAATTGCATCATGCTCTCATTCCTGCTCCACGTTCCTACTTTGGAAATAGAAACTGGAAATTAAACTACATTTTGAAATGTTACTTCGATTGAGAAAAGAAGTTGTCATTATTCTTATGGTAAGCATCAGTATTTATCAGGGCATTTGATTCTATAATGATCCAGGCACAAAAGAAAGAAAGAAATTTTCAGGGACATAAAGAGGTTTTGTTGCTCTCCTAGAGAAAGGGTTCTCTTCAATCATCTGTAGTCTTAACTGTAGTCTTGACGTTGTCCATGAGCCTCATAATTGTATTTGCAAATGAAATTGTATATGTGAATTTTTTTCTGAAAGGGTGTCTATCATTGTAAGATATTCAGATTGCAAAGGCAAAGGACACTCCTATTTCATCCGTATAAGCTGACCAGGGCTCTGCCCTGGAATTTGAGACCAAAATTTTATTAGGTTCTATACTTAGCTTTGGGGACCTTGTGGGGTAAAGGGAAAGGTCAAAAGTAGTATTATGGTACTTCTGTATCCCTAGGTCAAATAGTGTTTTAACTTTGCCTCATTTACTCCCAGCATTAATAATATAATTTGTGTGATTTCATGTCTTCTTTTAACTCACATACTTCACATGAGCAGTTGGTGTCTTAATTTTCCCAGAAATATAGTCTTATGCTAACATATTCTACATAACCCCCTAGCACTGTCCTAATACCTATAATATACTATAGCTTTGGGAAAGGGAAATGGTGTTGGACAGGGAACCCTGAGGCTTTTGAGTGCGTGGAGGTCCTGGAGAATTGTGGGGTCCTCAGTCATGAGTCAGGGCTGAAGTAGCAACTGAAAGGTCGAGCAGAGGAGCTATTTATGGCCTCTCTTTACTGCCTGGTTTCTGCCCGAGGGAATGCAGCTGGAACACAGATTTCACAGAAAAAATTGAATGAAGCGGTGGCATAAGATGAAGGAAATACTGTTGCAACAATAAAATTCTTCACTAACTAATAAAGTTGTCTCTGGCTTTTCTGTGAATTCTGGTGAAACCAAGATGTGTTGAAAAATACATTACTTCTAGCTTAGTGACCCGGTGTTATTTCATCTGTACTTGTTTTTCAACCAGGCAGGAACCTCATCCAACCATTCAGCATACATTTATTGAGTTCCAGGTACGACTTTTAGCCTCTCAATAGGGAAATTGAAAGAAACTCCCTTGAGGTGCTCACAATCGCTTTAGCAATGAGTGGACAGAAAGACCTGTTCAAGTGTGAAAGTGGATAGCACAGAGTAGTCGAGGGGTTGGGGGGTGCAGAGGGAAAACAGCCTGGACAGGTGGAATGGCAGCCACAAAACCTACGTCTAATAGTGCGTATTCATCGGCTGGAACTCAAGCCAAATTTTTCAAGACATCGCTTGTTCAATTTATATTCTAAAAAGACCTTTAAATAATGTATTTGGGGAAGCAAATTTTTGTGAACTTCAAATTTTGGAAGGCAGTGATGAGCAAGAACTCTCATAACTACCTCTTGGGGAGTTTGAAAATGAACTTATCCAGAAGGTTTGCAATCACCATGTCGACTGCCCTATTCTAAGTACCGAGGAAAACTAAAACCCACAGAGCTCTGTCTCCACGGAAATAAATACATTCACAGATTAGAACAACTGAAAGAAGCTCTGGATCTGTACATGTTTCAAAAAAATTGCACTCAAAAGAATTTTATTCTTAGAAATAAATTGGATATAGTATAAGAGAGCATTTGCTTTAGAGTGCCTTCATGAGGTTGCCCATATCTACGTACTAATTGTGAATGAGATATTAATGACAAAAGCAGCCCATGGAGATGAAAAAATACATTTGAATGTAATATCTTAATTACACCAAAAAGTTCTTTCTTACTGAGTCAAACAACGTAGTCTCAGAGGGATAGCATTCTTTTAAAAAATTTTATTGTTGACACTGTTAGATGGAT
>VMDR010015173.1:0-22632 GCA_007922815.1 Macrotus californicus | reverse complement strand
CAAAGGTTAAAGATAAAGAGAGAATCTTCAAAGCAGCAAGAATAAAGAAGTTAGTTACCTATAGGGGAGTTCCCATAAGACTGTCAGCTGATTTCTCAAAAGAAACTTTGCAGGCAAGAAGGGACTGGCAAGAAGTATTCAAAGTTGCGAAAAGCAGAAACCCACGGCCAAGATTGCTCTATCCAGCAAAGCTATCATTTAGAATCGAAGGGCAGATAAAGAATTTCCCAGACAAGAAAAAACTAAAGGAGTTTATTATCACCAAACCCTTATAATATGAAATGCTAAAGGAGCTTATTTAAGAAAAAGAAGAGAATTAAAACTATGAATAATAAAATGACAAAACTACATATCTATCAACAACTGTATCTACAAAACAAACTAAGCAAACAAGAACAGAGACTGAATCATGGATACAAAGAGCATTTTGATGGTTGCCAGATGGGAAGGGGGTGTGGGGAGAGTGGGTGAAGAGGTGAGGGGATTAAGAAGTACAAATAGGTAGTTAAAGAACAGCCATGGGCATGTAAAGTACAGTATAGGAAATGGAGTAGCCAAAGAACTTATCTGCATAACCCATGGACATCACAATGGTGGGGGGAATTGCCTGAGGGACTAGGGGCAGTGCTGGGTGAAGGGGGACAAAGGGGAAAAAATAAGGATAACTAGACAAGAATAATCGATAAAATATAATTTTTCAAAATGTGCAGAAATAAAGAAGACATTCCTATATTTCAGCTGCCCCCAGTACTTTTCCGTCGTGATGCCCTGCTCTAGTGTGTGGTCACGCACTTATAGGCTGATTGTTGATTGATGTCACCTCCCCCTCACTGTTTGTGAGCAGTACTCGTCTGTGTCACTCACTCCTGCATCTCCGGTGCCAAGTGCCCTTTGTTTGCTCACAGAAGGTGTTCAATAAATATTTGCTTAAAATATAGGCTGAAATAGTTAGAAAAAGTATCAGAAACCATGTAGAACTTAGTTAGGCCTTCAAGAGTAAGGAGATAACTTCATCCTTAACTGCAAAGATAATATTCAAACACTTGGTCAAAGAGTACAAACTTTCAGTCATGGGTTTTAGTTCTGAAAGACTAGTATACAGCATGGGGACAATAGTTACTAATACTGAATTGTACACTTGGTATTTGTTAAGATAGTAGATCTTAAGTGTTCTGCACACACACACACACACACACACACACAATAACTATGTGAGGTGAAGGATGTGTTAATTAACTTGATTGTGGTAAATATTTCACAATGCCTATGGATAGCAAATCATCACGTGGTACCCTTTAAGTAAATATAATTTTGTCTGTCAATTATACCTCAAAGAAAGTAGGAAAAAAATGAAACAAAGCAATGATAATCCTAGTACAAAAATTAGTCAAAGAAGATGCCAGCCTGATGCTGGATCTCTAAGGCCCCTGCTCTGCTGAGAGTTAACCTGTTACTTGCTGGACTGTGGGTTTCTGGAGAATGGGGCAGGGCTGCCAGAATAGGGAAGGGGACTTGGGGCCTTGGAGCACAGGCTATTTACATACAAACACAAACGTATTTCAATGTTTTAAACCTGTATGGTTGTACAGAGGCAGCCAGGCTGAATCTCAGTTCTGAGTAGAAGGGAGCTGGGAGGTCCCCAGCAATGGCGGCTCTAAAATGCTTGAAAATCTGTGGATGATGGAGAGATGATTGGAAGTGCTAAGGGAAGGTGGACATAACTAGAGGGGAAATTGTGAAGATGTGACTTTGCCATTTTCTGGCTGAAATAAGCTTTAGTGACCACGTGTGTAACATGAAGACAATAGTAGTACCAATACTAATAGTACCAAGTCCAAAGGGATGCAATGAGAAAACCGTATGCAGAGTGCATGCCACGCTGTTTGCTAAGTGGTAGCCACTGTTATTGTTGTTGTTGTTATTGTTACTAGTATTGTCATTATCATTAGGAAAAGCACTGAACAAAAGAGCCTGGGCTCCTGCTCAGTTCTACCATTGTCTGCATAGGCCTGGGCACGTCAACCCCTCTGACCAAAATTTTGAGTAAATGAATATGTGAATATTCTGGGGAACAGATCCAAATTTGTATCAGATTCTCAAAGGAATTAAAACCCACTGATTTGCAAATCCTACATTTTCAATGGCTTACTATTTACCTCAAGTATCCAGAGCCAAATTGTCCCATTCTACATTAAGATAAATTATACTCATTATCACTATTCTGTTGCCCTTTATTCTAAAGATCAACAAATTTATTTTGTGTTTCCCTCAAGAAAAAAAACATGTTACTTCATTTTTCAAATGTTGAACTCAACATTATTATTTGAATATAAATCACAATAAACACAATTTCCAAATTTTAAACTTTTATTTCAAATACTTAAACATAAAGGTGTTAATAGTAAACATAATATTGAGTAGAAATATTAAAATATAAAAATAAGTATTAAAACACACGCTTTATTGACTTTGAAAACATTTGACATGGAAGTATACTGGGTTCCCCACATCAGATAAATCCATTTCATCGTGGTATCTGAACTTTCCCTAAAACAAGAAAAAAGAAGACTCTTGGTAGCCACTAAACAAGCTTTATGATTATTTGTAAGAAAATAAAGTGAAGTACAATGCCACAAAAAGAAAAAAACCTCACCAAAAATGATCTCTAAGGTATATTACTGTAGTTAAAGGGGAAAAAATAGGGCCAAAATACACAGTCATTGAAAATTGCTTAACATTGAAAGAATAGACCCTCTCTCATACAATAACTGAAGATATGTACAAATTTTCAATCAAAAGTCCCTTGCACCCGAATGATGATTTGTTCCTCCCAATCACCACTGGCACTTACAAATCCTAAACTCCTAGCTGTATGGAATTTGAATTCTATTTGATAATGCAAGTCTCACATGCTCAACATCCAAAAAAAAAAAATCTTTAACTTCATCTATATTTTGTGAAAACAAATTGAGGCAAGACTAAATTCCAGTTCACCTGTAAGGAAAAGACATCTTTCCCTCCCACTCTTGCTTCTCTGTGTAGGTGTATTAATCCCAGAGTGCTTTTTGACCTCACATGGACCATTCATCACTTTTCAGCAGCCATTATCACTGGTCCCTGTAGTGCCCCTTGGTGGGTTGGAAGGAAAACTTGTAGAATCAGATTTCACGGGAGGAAAACGCATTGCACTTGTGAGGTTCCCATCCCTACGTCAAAAAAAATGTTCCATTCATTGCGATGAATTCCCCTGGAGTAGGTGACTATATTTGCAATGGGCATCGTCAAAAAGCAAACTTAAATATAAAACCAGGCTCA
Organism: Macrotus californicus; assembly: GCA_007922815.1. Classification (NCBI taxonomy): domain Eukaryota; kingdom Metazoa; phylum Chordata; class Mammalia; order Chiroptera; family Phyllostomidae; genus Macrotus; species Macrotus californicus. Next base: position 19,317 of record VMDR010015173.1, on the reverse strand, counting down.
GGGCTATTGCAATCTCAACAATGAGGGCAAAAACAACCACAGGCAATATGTCTCCATTTTGAAATCCCTGTGGCCAGCTGTTCCTGGGGTTTATCAAAATGCGATCCGATTGAGGGATGACCGGCATGGCTGTGCTGTAAATCATGCTGCATTCCACATCGCTCCTACCATGCCAGGAAGGGGGAACTTAACACTGGAAAGTGTTCACAGCGCCACCAATTAAGTAACAGAGCGGAAATGGGACACAGTCTACAAACCGGTGCCAGCACGCTTCAGGGACTAGGATGAGTACATGAAGTCAGCTGTTTTATTCGTGCAGACACATGCTGTAAGGGTTAAACAGAGCAAAGAAAAAAAGCCTGGTTCAGAAGCCCATTCATTTACAAAAGGCAAAACTTTCACTTTCAAGAAAGAGTAAAATTGAAATATGCACATGTTTTTGATGACTAAACTACGTATGTCTTTGTCATTTATATGTATTCTATATAGAAAAAGAGAAAAAACTGCTTTATTTATTAAGTGGAAAATACTGGATTCAATCCCCATGAAAACACCAAGTGCACAGCATTAGGAAAATGTCACTGACGCACGTTTGACAACTACAGAGCTCTTTGGTGTACTACGGATGAAGCGTGGCAATCACAGTCAAGAGAATCAAAGGAAGATAAAACTAATTAACACTAACATATCATTTTGACTCACTAGCATATAAAATCCCATGCCTGCTCTCAGTTGCCAGTAATTGGTAATTCCCACATTTCTAAGGATGCAGACAATAGTTTCCAAAACAATGGAACCACTAGAAGTTTGGATTGGCTGGGGTGGGGGGTGGGGAGTGGTGGGGGGAACATGCAGACAACTGTAAATGAACAACAATAAAGTAATTTATAAAAAAGAAGTTTGGGGGCTCTTGGGAGCTTTAGCATGACTTCCTTATGTCACAAGTCCTAAAACACACCAATAACTTAGATACTTCCCCATCTCTGCCCCTCAGAAACATAATCCCAGGATTATGGACTGTGGGGATTAATTGTGGATACTAAACAAATATGATCCTGCCTTATTTTTTTTTAAATGGTTAATTGTTGAGCTAGAAAGAACATGGAATTTGGACACAAAATACCTATGTTCAAATTCCAGATTAGTATTTATTATCTCCGTGACTTTGAACAAATCATTTAACCCTCCATCAAATAGAGATAATAGCAATGTCTACATCTACCCCGCAGAAAAATGAGGCAAAAATGAACGTGAAAATATTCCAAAGTTCCAAAAAACAAAAACACTCTACAAATGCTAACTCTCCCACTGTACTATGAGCAGACTCACCTAAACTTAGCAAGTGGGAAAAGTACAAAGGTACCCTGCTACAAAAATATTAAAACACTGCACGGAAACTGATCACAATAAAAGAATAACCCATTGCAAAGGGAAATACTCCACGAAACCTGGATTTAATAAAATTGACCCAGGTATCAGATGGAGAAAATCTGGCAGAAATTTTCAACAAGACATTAAATCTGTTTTTATGCAGTGAGCAAATCTAGATTTTAAAAGTCTCTGTGGCTTTGAGATTGCAAGACAAAACATTTAGAGACTAAATTAATTGAAATTAAAAAGAAAAATGACACCTGGCTCCTGATAGCTAAGTAAACATGTATTCCTAGAAGATTTAGTAACTAACTGTAGCTAACAGTTGTATTTTTCTAGCTTCATTATTGAAAAATCCATGGCAGCAGATGACCCCCTAAACTTTTAAGGTTACAGTAGACACATACTTTAAACCTAGAAAAGGTCTAACTTTCCAAAAAAAATTTTGGGTGTAGAGTATTCCTGTATAAATGTACCAAATGAAAAAACACGTTGAAAACACTGTAAGGGTCATTGTGCCACACAAATGTAAGATGTTGTTGTTATTATTATTATCATTAGAGAAATATGGAAAGCTCTTCAGATCTTGTAAAGTAAGCTGAAATATATGAAATTATAACACAAAGAATTCTACAATATTGGTATAGAAAACACTTGTATCTCAATAAAAACTATGATAAATTGAGAAGAGGGAATGGAAACCACAAGACAAAGTCCTTCCCTGGCCTCTCTAGTCACTGTTCTTTGACAAACTTGGCTTTGATTTGCATGTCACTCACTCACACATGCCCGTCCGTATCTTTGTTCATCTCTGCTGCCCTGCAGTTTACTCCTATTCTGAGCTATGGAGCTTTTCAAATAACTGATTTCTCCTGTTGCTTCTCTGAACTCCCTAAATGGCGCAAGCAATCAGCCCATCAGTTATCCATTCCTGACTGGTTTCAGCATCTGCAGCCTCTCCTACCTAGCACCACTTGGTCGGTGACCCCCTGCACACAAGAGTGAAGGGTGCTGGGAGAAGGTCTCAGCACAACCCAAAGGAAAACTCATTTGCAAAACCAACTCATAAGTAGCTGCCCTACTTAAAATTCCATTGAATCTTGAGTTTCCAGAGAGTCCTCCAGGCCTAATGGGTCCTCCTCTAAACATCCCTGGGAGTTTATGGAAAACCCACAGTTTTTTAATGCATTATGAGCATTCATAAACTTCTGAAGGTATTTGGAAGTATACAACCAGTGATGCTTCAAGACGTCTTCCATTTCGTAGCACTTTGACTGCCTGGCATTCATTTTCCTGAAACGCCTGAACAGTTTGTTGCCTGACTCATTTCCCTCGCTTGCCCAGGCCCCAATGGAGCCGTCCCTCTCGATAATTTCAGGGACATGTGCCAGGGTTTTGTGAAAATAGTTGGTGATTTTGCCCTCGTATCTATATTTGAACTTGGTAGAGAGGAGCTCAGCAAAACGCTGTGAATTGAAACTGTACTGGCAGAGAGACTCTGGGCACTCTTTAGCAGGGCATGATGAGCGCCATACAGGTTTCATCTTCAGATAAAGGTCCATCAGCTCCCTCAGGGCTTCGTGCCTCTCCTCGGAGGGAATTAATTCACAAACAGCTTCAACAGTCTCTTTGGTCATGAGCTTCCTGGCAAAGTTGCCATTCATCCTCATGATTGGTTTCAGGTTCATCTTCTTCCGGAGATGCTTGTCCAAGGTGGCTTGCCATCTTTTCCTTTCCTCTTTGGAGGCACTGGAATTCTTATACACCTCCCCTATCTCTAGCTGGAAAATCTTGTAGAACTCAGCTGCATTGCCAATGTCACAGTGGAGTGCATCTATGGAAGGGACGGTCTCAATGAAGGGCTTGGCCGAGACCCCTTTCACCCGATCTCGGAGTTCTTCCACGGACTCGTGGAATGGGTTGGAACGCCAGACCTCATAGCGCTCCAGGTTCTCTGCGTGGCTTCTGGTTATGGAGTGCAAGACAAGGTTTTGAGAAGCTTCCAGGCGGGTGGCATCACAAAGGGTGCAGATGTAGACCGAGCCAGAAGCCTCGAGGCCTTCCACTTCACGGACAAGTTTCTCATCATACCCGGTGCCCCTGAAGATGAACTTGAAAGTCCGGAGGATGCCTCCCATTTCAAGCATCAATTCACTGCTCTTCATGGCCTCCCTCTCGGCAATGAGAGGGCTTAGGATGGCTGTGAGGGTCTCGTGGTCGGACTCATCTGCCAGCATAAGGCACAGAGGCTTGCAACACAGTTCAGAGTTAGGTTTGGCTTCCTCAAACACCTTCACACTCTGTGAGCCATGTGCTATGGTAATTTTCATGACTGTGAATGAGAACCGAACCGCCTTTTCTGGAACTGCCGGCCCACTCCCATGCTTCTCACTCACATCTCCCATTCCGTCACAAGACTCCTTCACCACTACCGTGAAGGGGCCATTCAGGTAGTCATCAAGGTCTTGGGCTCTCATGCCTCCCAAGATGTCTTCTTCCATGTCCATCAAAGTAGACACCAGTGCTGCATCATAGCGAAACCGCTTTGCAATGGTGTCAACTGGATAATCGTCCACAGAGGAGGATAGTCCAGACAGTCCATCAATAATGCCCACATCAGTGCTGGAAGACACATTCTTCAGAGGTGGCTGCCACTCAAAGGGGTGGTAGCCCGGCAGAAGGACCTTCTCAGCATTCCGAAGGGCATGCAACGGCTGAAAAATCTGCCTCCCTGTGATGGCTTTCACGGTCCTGTACATCTTGTGGTACTGACTACAGCTGAGGAAGGTGTTGACACGGATGGCCAAGCAAACAGCTGGCTGCAGGCCAGAGCCACGTCCCTGCATGATGGCCTCCAGCTCATCGGCTTGTCTGTGCTCATTTCTTGCCCTCAGTGCCAGCAGGAACAAGGTCAGACACACAGACTTGACATCTCCACCTTCCTCTTTGTCAGCAAAGGCCTTCACCTGCAGCTTGAGCTCCCTCAGACGGTGCTTCTGAGCCCTCCGGGTCAGTGACAGGAGGTGTTGGCGAGGCCGGCCTCCTTTGTTAATATGCACAAAAGTCTCTTTTGAGTTCTTGTGGGTTGAGACATGGTGATTATATTTTTCTAAGCTGACCTCCTCGTTGCACTCTTTGGCTGGACACTTCACCATCAGGGAATTCAAGATGCTCAGAAAGGACTTCACTGGACTCTCCAAGTCAGTAGGGAAGCAGGGATATCGGCAAGAGGGACAATAGCTGCCCATGACTTTGAGGCATCTGAGAATGCAGATCCTACAAAATACATGCTTACAGTTGGTCTCCACAGGGTCAGCCAGAATGTGCTCACAAATCTGGCAGGAGATGGATTTCACAAAGTGCGCCGGGAAGTCCACTGCAAGGAGCTTGGTACTAAGATGAATCTTACTGCAGGTGGCAATCTGCTTCATCATTTCCTTGCTACTGACCCTTGCCTGAGCTTTCTTCTTGCGCTGACGTGCTTGTCTTGCTCGGTCAAGCACCATTTTGAGTTTTTTGCTGAGCTGCACATTTGGCTGATGACTCTTCCTCTTGAGTCCCCGACGGGCAGTGTGGCAGATGTCACAGGATGGTGTGTGGGGGTGCCACTCCATGGTTGCTTTCCTCGGGTAGTAGACTTCACTTGGGGCACTGCTGAACTTCCTGTGCATGATGCTCCAGCAGTTATGGCAGAACTCAGTGGGGTGGATTGAGTCAACATCTGCCTTCACATCAATCCGGAAAACCTTGGCAATGAGGTCTGGCCAGGAAGTGGCTCTCTTTTCCTTCTTTCGTAAAAGGACTTGGGTTTTACCATCCACGGGCCCGTGGACTGGATATCTCCTATTGTGCTCTACATTTTTAAAAGAATTCCCACAGATGCGGCAGAGATGCCGAAGATTGGCTTGGTGGATTGCTTTTTCTTTTGCCTTCCCTTCATCATCATGGAATTTCTTCAAAAACTTAGGGTGAGGCTTTAATGCTGGTTGTGACAAGGCTGGCTTCTCAGCCCCAGCCTTGTCCAGGACTGCAGGAGATTGCTCTAGAGAGAGTTTCCCCTCAGAGGAATCTTTCTTTTCCATTTGAGCTTCTTTGGGTGCCTTTTCCAAGGATCTCACCCTGAACAGCTTAAATTTCCATTCTGAAAATTTAATATGTGGGTGCTGGATTTCATCCGAAGCAGAACCGAGTCCCAGAGTGGGTGGCAAAGAGACAGCCATGGTGGCTGAATTGTCTGGGAACAATGAAAACAAGTCAGATTAGGAAAAGATTTCAACATCTCACTGATGCATCTTGGAAGGAATACAAATTAATGCATTCAAATATTTATTCCTTAATTCATCCAGAAAGTGACTTATTAAACCTCCTATTTTAATAGACTATGTTGGGTGCTGATCACACAGCAGAGAACAGAGGAGTTCCCTGTTCTGGCACCGCTTGTGGTCTCTGTACCATGTATCGAAGCCCACGCACCACCAGGTACTTCGCTTTGTTTTATATACATGTGTTTGTTGTATATGCATGTGTACAATCTCATTTCCTTTCTACCAAAACCTTAAGGTCTTTGAGAACAGAGTCTTTGAGCAAGTCATCTTTGTCTCCCCCACATTCCTAGTGCACAGGTGCTCAATAGTTATTCGCTGAGTACCTGCAAGGAAAAACTAGCTACTAAAACCAAAGAAAAGTCATATTTTTCACATTGCATTAGCCTCATTGCTCTAGCTGAACAATATATTTCCAGCTTTTTAAAGCAGTCATCTGGGGAGTAGATTGTTTATTTCTTCCAAATAGGTCATAAAGGGATGATAAAGCTACTAACCTAAGAAACTAATTGCTCACTACTTGAAGGATAAAATGAATGTTGAGGTTTATGAATGCGAACTAATAATAAGAATCATGGGTAGTAATTTTGTTTGCAATTTTAATTAGTGAACACTGCTGTAAATTATAAGGCTGTGTCTACATTAGAAACAAAAAAATACATTACTCTCTAAACCTGCATTAAACCACAATGTGCACATACAAAGATTCCAAAGGACTTATAAGATGAAAAATTCACGTCATTTCAAATATAAGCCTAAGCGACTTTGAGGTGTTTGTTGGGCTGCCATCCTGAAATTCATTTGTGGGCGATGGTCCATGGCTCTAGAATGTGTAATAAGGATTGGGAATAATATTTATCTTCTGGTAAAAAAAAAAAGTGTTCTTCTGTGTGCCAGGAAAACCTAAAAATCTGGGGTGCGGTATGGACATCAATAAGTGTCGTAGAATATAGTCTGAAAATGCCGTTTGGGTCCTTTCTAGAACCAATTAGCCCAATACTCTCAAAATTCTTCAGCATACACAAGGGGAATAACACAATTGTGCTTTCAACCTACCATCTTTCTCTCCCAAATTAGCCTGAGTTAACACTCTTGAGTCACCAATTATATCAAGCAACACCTTTCCCCCTCATTTAATTAACTAACCAAAGTGATGACTTTTTTTAATGATCACGGGGTCAGGGAGACTAACCCTCAGGTGAGCACACTTGGGCAGCAGATGGGGGCGGGGGGGCGGATGTGAAAGGGCTAATCCAGGGCTGATCCTGACTGCAGCTAACAAAGTTTCTTTGTGGGGCATCCCTTTAAACTACTGAAGTCCGTTCCATCTTGCACGCATTATGCTTCAGAAATTGCTGTTTTCCATAAAAAGGAAAAGCCAATTTCCAAGACTTGATTAAAGGGAAAATCCTGTTAAATTGTTCTATATGCAGAACCATGTGAGAACGAAACAAATTTCTAACTTTTAAAAGGTCTCACTAACCTCAAGAGTATTTCTGCTCAACCCAACAAACACCTCAATGTCAGTTATGGTTCAGTTATGCTCCTAAATCCCGTCCTGTGTCTGGGACGAAGGCTTTCCATGTCTCCCCTGTCCTGTTGGCTTGAACTTATCCCCAAGTACATTTTCATTCCTTTAGCCTTTCCCTTTCCAGTCTTGTTTGAATGCACTTGTTGTCTGGAATTCAGAGATAATAATAATCCTCTCCGGAGCTAATCACAATGAGTTAGTCAAGCACCAAGCATGTTGGAAAGATCTCTAGAATGATCTCCCCTCCCTTCCCGCTCCTCTGCTGCCTCCCACTGGTCTGTAACATTGTATCAGAATTTACCAAAATGTGTTTGCGTAACTGCTCCCACAGAAACAGTGTCATCACCAAGTAGTTACTAACGATTGACATACAAAGCAAACGTATTTATTAGATTGCTTTCCAACTCAACTTCTAAAAGTTTATTCAAGCTAGAAGCAAGAAGCAGGGGAGGGGACACTGTTATTCTTGTTTTTGGAGGAATATTTGCCAAAATGCTAGTAATAGTTATCAGTGGAAACTATAGATGTTTTAAGTTTTTTATCCTTACCTATGATTTTTACTTTTTCTTTTTCTTTTAAGATTTTATTTATTTATTTTTAGAGAGAGGGGGAGGGAGGGAGAAAGAGAGGGAGAGAAACATCAATGTGTGGTTGCCTATTGTGCACCTCCCCAACTGGGGACCTGGCCTGCAACCCAGGCAGGTGCTCCGACTGGGATTCGAACCGGCAACTATTTGGTTTGTAGGCTGGCGCTGAACCATTGAGCTACAGCAGCCAGGGCTGATTTTTCCTTTTTCTAAAATTACCATGTATTACTTTTAGAAGATAGAACTTTTAAGAGCTATAGTTAATGAGGTTTTTTAATCTTTCTAAATAGTAAAGATTAAAAATATTGCTATTTTTCAGCTTTGGTGATAGCATGAGGAAATGAAGATATCTGGGAAGGAGTTACATTGCTGTAATATCTCTAGTGGACAACTTACTAATGTCTTTAAAAAGCTGAAATATATTTTATCTTTGATGCAATAAATCTGCTTTTAGGAAGTTTTCTATAGAAACAGTCCAGCCCTGGCTGGTGTGGCTCAGTGGATTGAGCACCGGCCTGCAAACCAAAAGGTCGCCAGTTAGATTCCCAGTCAGGGCACATGCCTGGGTTGCAGGCCAGGTCCCCAACGAGGGGTGCGTGAGAGGCAACCACACATTGATGTTTCTCTCCCTCTCTTTCTCCCTCCCTTCCCCTCTCCAAAATAAATAAATAAAATCTTTAAAAAAAGAAACAGTCCAATAGGTTATTCTTGTGGGAGTAAACTTTTCACAGGATATCCCCACTTATACGGAGACAGAGAGAAAGATTTGTCTTATAAATTGTTACTTTAAAATAGGAAACAGTATAAATAATCACCAATAGGGTATTATTAAACTATGGTCCAGTATAGAATGGAAAACCATACAGAAATTTTAAATTTCTATATGCACTGATGTATATGTACAATTTCTGTATGCATCAATAATACGATAAGATGCCCACATGTCAAAACAGAGAATAGAACAATAGCAATATAGTAGGGCTCCCTTTATGAATATTTGTTCATATTTCTGTACACCTAAAGGTACAGAGATTCTGGAAGGAAATGCACTAAAATCTTAACTGTGTTTACTCTCCAGAAAATAAAATAAGCACTGGTAAGAAGGTCTCTTTATTATCTATTTTATTCATTCTTGTATCGTTCAAATTTTTCACAACAAACATTATTTTTTTAAATTTTGTCATCAATTCAGTTTAGGGGCAAATGTTTTAAAGACCAGATTTACATGTATATTCATGCTCACTTTTCCATATTTCTTTCTACATTTGCCCCCCAGAAAAGTTTAAGACCTGGCCAAACCTCAAATCTGACCACCTTGGCTTATCTTTCTTTTCCAGTAGGCATGTAGAAAAGGGACAAAAACATGAACCTGTAGACAACATGAAGTTAGAAAAGAGTTATCTTATAGCCATTCTTTTCACACTCAGGAATCTTGCAAATGCTTGCTCTCCTTTCTCTCAACAAAAGTTCTCCACGGTGGACCAGCCTCAGAGTCTAAAATGCAGAGTGCCTGTTGCTGGCTCAGGGCCGTTCCCATTGGACACTGCCATCTCAGACTCACCATCACCTGCCATCACAGCTACAGCGGTCCCCTGTACCGGGCACAGAACCATCTCTACAAAACAGGCTGGGCAGCTTGGATGAGGCAGAAGCTGTCATTAGTGGGAAGTGCTATCAGTTACTTCAGGAGGTTGGGCCACAGCAACAGCATCACCCCCGACTCCAGTCCAGCTCCTGACCCTGCACACACATACATCCTAGCACTTGCCCCCAGTCTCCCCTGTTAACATATTCGAGTTGGTCGACACACAATTTCTAAGTGACTCATGTATGCCCAGGTGTGAGCCCCTCGTTGTCACACCTGTTCCACTCATGCACTCATCCACTCCACAAATACTAATTTCTACAATTTGCCCAGCACCATCATCCAAAAGTTGGCAGCATCAAAAGCTTTTTTCTAAGTCTCAGGCAGCCACAAAATATCCCCAAGGGCCTTGCCTTTCCTCCAAGCAACTTACTGCTTGAACCACTTCAGAAAGAGAAGTTCATTGTCACAACCCCTGGCCAGGAATCCTGGCTCAAGACCATAACATCAAAGCAGGATTTCTACAGTGGCAGTTCTCAACATTATTATGTATCAGAATCATCAGGGAGCTTGCGCTTTAAAAAAGTAGTAACAAATGCAAATTATCAGGTCCCAAAAATTCTGATTCAGCTTCTCTGAGATGCCATCCAGAAATTGTATTTTTTACCAAACATTCCAGGGATCCGGCTATGAGTGACCCACAGGTCACACAGTGAGAAATACTGGCCTCCTATTTAGTCCAAGAAATTCCTGGCAATACCTGGTAACAACTGGGAAAGTACACATTCCCTCCCACCCTGGAATCTGTTTGCCCCTCATAATTTTTTCTTGCCTAGACCAACACAGTACTTTTCCCCCTGAGATCTCACACCTTTCCTTCTGCAGATTTGTTCATTCATCCATTCAAGGAGCACACCTTAAACCCTTCCTCTACCTACCGCATCCATTTATAGGAACTCAGGTATTTTGTGTCTTCTCTATGAACCTACAGTGTCTTCCTAAACTTGGCTTCTGATTCTTTTCCTATTTTTGTACATTAGAGAGCAAAATCAAATTGATGTCAGCTCCTTTCACTCCCTCCCTTCATCCCCTGCAAGGAAAAAAGCCCAAGTATTTCTGATTAAAAACATAAAAATGGAAATAAATAGATAGCTCAAGGCAGGGAAAGTCTGAGTGTTACCTTGCTCAGCAGGCTGCCTGGGCAAAGTGTTGGGATGTCTGTAATTCAGTTGATGTTATTGGGTACCAGCAAGAAAGCAAAGTGTGTTCTCCTCTCCCTCTTTGCTCTCTTGTCCCTCAGAGCAGATGGCTGCATTATTTATCGGCTTCCACTGTCCTTCCCAGCCCCCCCCCACCCCACTAGAGAGGGCTAACCACAGATGATGGTAGCCAATCATGACCCAGGAGCCCCCAGCTCCAGCTGGCACCTGGCTCTTCAGGAAGCTTTGCTGGGGGACCTGAGTGTAGAACTGTGCACGAGTGTGTGCTGGAGCATTGCCAAAGCTGCCAGTTCAGTCCCCTGTTTGTTTGGAAATGGTCTTGTCAACATAAACCCTGCTTCTGCCAAGATTCTATTGCTCTGTGCTTCAGCTCCTCCTCTGTGCGATAGAAATACTAACAGTATATAATTCAGAGTTGATGAGGTTATACAGGGAGAGTTATAGGGAAGTTCTTGGAACAGTGTCTGCCCTTGGTACAACAGATACCCATCAAATACTAACTATGCAATAATTTTTTATTATTATTTAGAAGTGGTATCCAAAGCACCCCAGAATCCTCCACCTGGTCAGTTCTCAGGGGAGGCTGGGCTCCTTGTCACAACACAAACTTTAAACACTGCTAGAATTTTCCAGCCAACAGACTTTGATGCCTCAATTTCCTCATCTGCAACCTAGGACAGATCATATTAGCTCCTAATTATTGAGAGCAAAAAGCTGGGCTTCTGAGTGCTTTACATATCTTTTGTCACAACAGTCCTGCTCATGTGATATTCTTTTCTCCGAAGAGAAGCAGCAGCAGCTTAGAGCAATGAAGAGCTTGCCAGTGGTCACATGGCCTCTACCTAGGGCAGGCAGGGTGGGCTTTCAGAGCCCACGTTCTTCGCTGCCGCACTCCATTGTGGGAGGAAAGAGTACTGCAGGCCTCTTATAGCAACGGTGTGAGCGAGACTCAGTAATGAACATCAGTGTACCTAGCACAGTCTGCATTCCAAAACCCCTTAAAACTCTCAGACCAGCTTTATCCTCTAAGCACTGCTGTGTTCAGCTAGTATGTTAGGGATCAGCTTGGTCTTACTTGGTCCTCAGCACGGACGGTCAAAGAGGCCAATGCAAGGATTTCTCCATGCTCTGCTGCCTTTATTAGATACTCCTCTTACATCCCCACTGTTCTACGCGCGGGCCTGTCCAACCACACGACAGTCCTGGGGACACAGCTTCTGCTCAGCAAACTCAAGGCAAGGCAGAAGCCACTGCAATAATATTGAGAAGGAGGGGAACTGGCCTGTGGCTTCTAGGAGCTTTGGTGTTTTTATGGCCAAGGGGATGAAACCTTCATCTGAGGTTCACATTACATCATGGGGCTGGGCAGACTGGAACAGACTCTTTCCTGAAGACAGTGCACATGTTCGAATCAGCAGGAAGCAGGGCTTTGGGGATGTGCCTTGATGTCCTCTTCATATTATATAGTGCAGTCAAGTAGGGAGGATCACAGGGTGGCTGATGTGACAGAGATGTCCTTCCCGTCCATCCTCTCAGGCTCCAGAACACTCCATCTCCACTAACCTCACAGGAAGAGAAAGAAAGGGTCAGCTTTCCTTGCCTCACCTTAAAGGATACAGGGAAACAGTAATATCTTAAAGAATAGGAAAAAAGTAGCAAGAACCGGCTTCCAAGGGTCAGGCTTAGGTCACAGACTGACTTAGAAGGTAAGTGGAACCAGCGTGAGCAACGGTCCCAACTTGTTCGGGGCTTTCCTGGATTTAACCCTGAAGGCCAAGGCAACAGGGGCAGTTAGTCATCCTTCTGTTCCAAACCAGAATTGGAAAATGTTCTGAGCTCAAAAAATTCATAAATGGAATCTTTTTCAAAAACTTTTTTCTTGAGGAAGTTAGATCATTCAAAGAGACTCATCCAAGAACATTATTCGGGCCATGGGGAACTGGGGCGTGAGGGTCAAACTGGATAATGGGAGATCTTTCTTTTTCTTACTATATTTACCATAGATTTTTTTTTTTGTATTTTAAATTTTTATCAGCCATGTATTACTTTTATAAATATAAAAAGCACAATATTTACAAGTGAATGAAGTGTTAACAATGTAAAATAAGACAAAAACTGTTGGGTGCCTATGAGGATAAACTTTCCTCATTGTTTTGTTTCATAGAAGTCTGGATTTGTTTAGGTCAGATTCTCCAAGGGCAGGATTTCCAATATTTTCTTGTTCTTCTGCGTGATACCTGGGGGCTCTCTCTCCCTCCTGTGTTGAAATCCTGTTGCCATCACCTGTCCTCTGCCGTGAGATGGGACCCCCACTGGCCACTAAAATTCCACGCATTCTTCTTGTTTCAAGTCTTTTCCACATGACAGATTCCACCTGGAGCCAACTTAGACTTCCGTCAGCAAATAGCAAAGTCAGAGCTGCCTGAAATTCCACGTTGTTCCAGGCAAATTAAAAACAAAACACTGCTGACAGATCTTGGCCAATTTAGCAAGCGGGAAAGAATGAAAAGGGCAAATGAGATTTTGGACAACTCAAGGCCAGGTTCCAGCCTAGAGTGCAGCCCTCCCACTGAGTGATTAGCTGTGCTTAATCCTAGAAGTGCCCGCAGGCCCTACACAGGTCGGCTCCCACTGGGCATGTACACCCCACTGTCCCTCCCTGCACCCACCTCTCCATCGGACATCTGGCCCCTCCTTAGCAGGTTGCCTACCCTTATTCCCCTTGGCTCCCAGCAGGCCCTTTTAAAGAGACCTTTTCAAATTCAATTTCTTCCCAGACAGCCAGGAGCTCTGGTTGCTGATATCAATCAAAATCTACTCCAGCAGCTGTGGTCTGAGTGTGTGAACACTGCATTTTGTGCTCTTATCATAATCCAGCAGATGCTGTTTACTGACACTGTGATTACAAATGTAAGCATGTATCTGTATCTCCAGCGAGCAAAACTCTCGTCTTCTAACATCAAATTGAATGCTAGAGCTAGAAGGGACCTTAGGGGTTATCTGACCCAATGGATGCATTTTATAGGTAAGAAACAGTCTCCTGGAAGGACAAAGTCCCCTGTTCAATGTCACAGGAGGGAATTGGGAGCAGAAATAACATTACAAACCCAGCCTCCCTGGTCCCAAGACAAGATCCTTTCCACTACACTACAAAGAGAGCATCCTTCTTTCCCAAGCCATCTTGCTTCCTTTAGCCTGGAAAGAAACTCAAGTTGGCAACAAAGCAGAACCTGAACAGGTCATTGCTAGATGAGTGTCTTCGGTGACGTGCAAACTTGCCGCCGCACTGGTGGTAGAGAGCCAGGATCCCCACACGCTCATTGCTACCCCACTTCCACAGTCTTGAAATTGCTTTCTAATTAACTCAACGTTGATTATCCCTGTTAGTAAATTTTCTAATGCGTTATTAATTGCTCTAAACGTCAGCTGCAGCTCATTCCCCACAAACTCAGGAGTGCCGCAGCGGGCTTTCTGGTGTTAGCAAGGCTGTTTCCTAAACAGCTAGTGCCATCGTGTGGGCAAAAAGTTCTGTATCAGCCATTGTCAACCTTTTTCATCTTGTGGCACACATAAACATTACTAAAATTCTGCAGCATACCAAAAAAAATATTTTGGGCCAATCTGACCAAAAAAAAAAAAATGGTATAATTTTGATTCACACCAGACAGCTATTGTAGAGTTAGCTGTTGTCTCTTCTTTTTATTTGACAATTTAAAGGAAAAGAGGTCAGAGCCGCTGACTAAATAGTCAGGTATGGCATGTTTTAAAAATTCTTGCAGCACAGTAGTGTGCCTGACACGGCACACAGTTGGAAATCACTGGTCTACATCATTGAGATACCAGAAAAAAATCTCAAAATTTGTCTGAATTTGTGAACTAGTGTGGAAGGAATCTTAAGTTTGGTTCTCACCTCTCTTCCCCTTATCCCAACTTCTATCTTCCCTCCCAACCCCTCCATCATTTCCTGCCTCTTAGGAAAACCCCCATAATTCCTATGGACTAAGAAACAGCACCAAAAGCTTAGGCGGTTGAAGTCATTTGCTCAGGGGCCCCACACCTAAGTAGCTCCAGTCTTCCACTACCATCGGGGTCCAGTACAGCACTCCAGTCTCACTGTTTTGCTACTGCTAACTGGTCTCAGAAAATATGTAACAAATGCCTTCTCCTCGTTCCTCAAACAAGTGAAGACACAAGGACCACATCTTCATGCAGGAGTTGGGGGAACTGAAAAGTGATGTCCGGTGTTCAGGACTCTACCAGACATCCTTCCGAATTTCGGGACATCTGTTCCATTTTCAAACCCTGAATATAGAAGGCTTTCCTTTCCTCCTTCTTATTTAGTTGTATGCAATCTAAGAATGAGTTCAGCCACCAATGGAGGATGAATTTGATCTAAATTTCTCAGGGCTAGCATTCATGTTTGAGGAATGAGCTTTTTCAAGCCACGCAAAAATGGCCTGAAATGACTAATTGCAGGGCAGCAATAAATACCTTCACAAAAGCCAACCTGGCAACTGCCCCATGCTCCCAAACTTTGTGGGCTCCAAAGATGTCACAATAATTTTTGGAGGGTTGAGAAAAGGATACTTTTAAACAAAGAGTTTCTATCTATAGTTACTACATGGCTTAATTTTCTATATAATGAGAACAATGGCTAAATTTCTAAGGAATTTTAATTAGAAACTATATTCCTTTTCGATGTATTAATAGTGATTCTGGGGGGAGATGGAAGGTAGAATCAACTTCTAATTATTTTTGTGCAAAAATCTTCCAATGAATTGTCTGTAGCATGTTTCCCCCCACAGAGTATATAATTTACTGTGTTATTTAAATGGTTATCTTGTTATAAGTTTTTCCTGGCATTTCCCTCCAGTCAACCAAAGAGTACAATTTCCAAATGCAGATGAAATTTCACTTTACCACTAACATTACAGACAAAAGTCTGCGTCCTTATTTCCACATTGGGAGATGGCCACTAGTAGCAATCACTTTATTTATTTCATCATGTAAGCTAGCTGAGTTGACCTTTAGCTGAGATTTGTCATTCTTTGTGCTCCTATTAAAGAAGAATTTATCTTCATTCCCCTCCCTCAACATCTCCAGTCTCCGTATTGTCCCCTGCCTTCCTCATCTCCCCCCAAAAAATCACCAACCATAACAAAAAGCCATGTTTATCTTTTATTAGCATGCACTACATGTATTATACCAGAAAAACATGAAAAGACAACATGAATAGTCATGAGACCTCCTAAGTCTCCTTGTGGCTTCTCTGTTTCTCTTGGCCCACAGACTGTCATGTAGAGACTGTGTAAGAGACCAGAAATTAACTCCTGGATCAGTGGACTTTTGGCCGCCTGGACTCATAACTCCCTTCCCCCACAACACTATTTCTCTTTGGTAATAATCAATAACGATATAGTGTGGTATTGAAGGACCTTATGGTTTATGCCTATTGATGTGAAGGTGAGTGTCAGGGGCTGAATTGTGCCCCTCAAAATTCAACTGTTGAAATCATAACCTCAATACCTCAAAATATGACTAGCTTTGCAGATAGAGCCTTTAAAGAAGCAGTTAAGTTAAAATGAGGCCATTAGGGTGGGCCCTCATCCAATCTGACTGATACCCTTACAAGAAGAAGTCTGGGCACATCCAGAGAGCTGCCATGACAAAATACCGGAGACTCGGTGGTTTAAACAACAGAAATGTATTTTCTTACAGTTCTGGAGCCTGGAAGTTCAAGTACCAGGGTTGCTTTCTGGGGAGTCCTTTTCTCCTTGGCCTGCAGATGCTGCCTTCTCCCTGCCTCTTCACATGGTCTCTTCTCTGTTTGTCTGAACTCCTCATGTCTCTTTCTCTTCTTACGAGGACCATTAAAAAGGAAAAAGAAAACTATGCATTCACATGGAATAATTTTCAAGAGCTTTGTCAGTGAAAAAGCAGGAGGAAAGCAGGATGCAGACCAAACTACAATCTAACATCTAGATAAAAAGAGGAAAAGTATGTATATAAGTTCCTATTTTACTTATATATGCATCTATTATTTCTGGAAAGATGCACTGGCTGCCTTCATAAAGGAGGACTACTGGAGAGATACTGAGATTCTTCCAGGACCTTTTGAGTTAGAAGCTCCTATGGCAGAACTAGTTCTTTGCTTCTTCCGGCCTGTGGGACTGCATTCCACCAGCGTGGCTGTTACTCTAACCTCTGCCTCCGTGGTCACATTGCCTCCTGTGTCCACAGTGTCAAACATCCCTCTGACCCCCTCTCATAAGGACACTTGTCATTGCATTTAGGGCGCATCTGGATAATTCAGGATAATCAACTCATCTGTAAATCTTCTATTTAATCACACCGACAAAATCTTTGCCACGAAAATAGCACTTACAGGTTGCAGGGATTAGAGCCTGATATCTCCAGGCTGGGGCGGGGGGACATTATTTATTTAGCCTATTATGTCTACCTTAGCAGAAAAAGGCTAAAGGAAGTTTCCTGGTGCGCTGTGGCAAATGTGTCCTACTAATGTAATAGAGGAAACTGGGTGAGATATATATGAGGATTCTCGGTACCATCATCTCAATTTTTCCCATGCCTTGTAATGCCTAAGGGGCCACACTCCCATACCCGTGATGGTCTTTCTCCTCGCACTGCTCTCCTCTTTGCTTCCTGGTGACCAGTGGAAGGGTGGCTGGTCAGAGACCTCTCATGGGTCAGGCAATGCCACAGTAAAGGGCCACAGAGACACCAGGCTCAGAGTACTTCGGGGACCGCCTCTCCTTCCTCTTGGATATCCTGATCATAACGGATACCGCTAGCCAATTATCCCAACTTTCAACTCAGCCTCTCAGTGAAACATTTCAAGAGGCAGCTCAGTTTCTTTATTTGTAGAAGCAAAAGGGGAGGCAGATGAGATGCCAGGATCTCCATTATTTCACTCTGTATCAGGCTCACAATTTTTGCTTTATCCAAATATCACCTATACTGTTATTTGTTTTATTCTATACTATTAATATTTGTCTTTAAAGGAAGTCACCTTAGTTACTTAAGAATAGAATAACAATTAGTAACCAGAGGGAGGAGGGGGATAACAAGGGAAAGAAGGAGAAGGGTAGTCAAGAAACATGTATAAAGGATGCATGGACAAAGCCAAAGGGGGGGAAGGATTGAGGGTAGGTGGTGGGGGTGGGTGAGGCAGGGGAAAGTGGCCGCAGGAAAATGGAGACAACTGTACTTGAACAACAATAAAAAAAAATTAAAAAAAAATAACAATTAAAAAATCCTAAAATAAAAAAATGATTTTTATATTATCAAATGATAGTAGCAGAGATACAACGTAGGAGGGAAGGTTAGTGTGCGTAAAGGTCTACCAGCACCAAGCAGGCACTTTCTCCTTCCCCAAATCAAAAGGACTGAAAGAAAATTGGGAAAGCAATTCAGTGTCAAGTGCACCCAATGTTAATATGTCTCCACCTAAAATCCTCTCGTACACTACCATGTTTCATGTGCTACTGAGACTCACACCGAGACATCAGAGGGTACGATGTCTAAAAAACCTTCCAGCTCTAAAATCTTGCCACTGGTGCATATTACAAATCATTCAGCCCCTGTCACTGATCAGCTGACTGCAGAAAGTCAATTCAGGACCACGCCCAGTAGGTGGCAGGATTGAGACGCTGCAGATGCACTTTCTTAATATAGCTCCTTCTGTTTACAGCTCTTCCTCCTCACCTGCTGTTTGTCTACATCTGCCTCTGGGTCCCTGAGGAAAACAACAGATCAGCGCATCACTTCATGCAGAAACCAGACTGGGGCTCCAAAATACTCCCATTTATTGGGAGAGGGCCCAGCCCCCCTGCCCCCGACTCCTCAGGAATATGAACTCACCATCCAAACCTAGGAGACAGAAAGGACAGAGAAGATTCCTGTGCCATGGATCCAATTTGAGGTTTTCAATCAATCAACCAACCCTCCAGCATTTTAAAGCATATGCATTGTGTTAGACAGGGATTCTAGAACATAACCTGCTGCTTGTAAGCTACAGGTTAATTGGGCAGATGACATTAAAGCTGTTGCTTGTAATGAATGGAACAAGATAGAACATAACTGCTAAATTGCATGCTACAAGCCATAAGAAATGTGAAGTTTCAGAGGAGATTAAGGAAAAGCCAGTGGACTCTTTTTTCCCGATGCCCATTAAAATGCCTATAAAACCTACAAAATGAGAGAAAATTTCAGCAGTGTAAGTCATTAGTGATAAAAATTAGACATATACCAAGATCCCTAGAATGAGTCTCTATAGATTAGCAAAATTATGAGTAGACAGGGTCTATATTAGTCTGCTGGAGCTGTCGTAACAAAACACCACAGATGGGGAATATAAATAATTAGAAATTTATTTTTGACAGTTCTGGATGTTACAAGTTTAAGATCAAGGTGTCAGCAGGTTTGGTTTCTCCCAGAGCTTCTCTCCTTGGTTTGCAATAGCCACCTTCTTGCTGTGTCCTCACATGGTCTTTTCTACAATCACAGATCCCTGCTGGCTCTCCCTCTTCTTATAAGGACCCTAGTCCTATTGGATTAGGGCTCACTTATATGATCCCATTTAACCTGATTGCCTCTTTAAAGGCCCTGTCTCTGAATATAGTCACATTGAGGGCTAGTGCTTCAACTTATTAATTTGGGGGGGGGGCATAATTCAGACCAT
>VMDR010015172.1:0-22627 GCA_007922815.1 Macrotus californicus | reverse complement strand
AAGGCTGCATACTCTTCTACCTTAAGAATCTATTATGTTTTATTTAAATTGAAATCTATTTGTAGTTTCCAATTTTTATATTTATAAATAATGCTATGATGAACATTCTTGTTATAAACATCTGTAGGGATATTTATTCCTGAAGTCAAATTATTGTAGCAGAGAGTATGGACCTTTCTGTGGCTTTTGATACACAATGACAAATTCCCTTTCGTATAGTTTGATCGAGTTATACTTCCATCAGCAGAATGTCTTTGTTCCCAACCATCGTCAACACTAGTTTTATTTTTAAAATTACCAATTTGATAAGTGGTAACTGCTACCATATCTTAATTTTCGTCCCTGACTACAATGATGGTGAATGTTTTTTCATATGGTCAGTGGTTATTTGTATTGCCTTTTCATTTATTTACTTATTTTAGTAAATTGTTTTATTTTAACCCATCAAGGTGTTTATTTTTGGTTACTGACTTGAAAAAGTTCTTTAAATATTAACTGTATTAGTCCTTATCTGACTTATATGGTGCAACAGGTATGGACAGGTTAAATTAAATAGTATAAAACTGCTACCAATATTGATATAGAAATTGTTTTTTTGATAGGTTAATTTTTTTTTTATTCTTTGATTTCTAATGAGCTTGGTCAATTTTCTAAGCATTTGTTCACTGGCATTTTCTGTAGCTACTTTAAAATTCTAATCTGACTATATCGTAAATCAACAAGCTGTCAGTTGTATATGCCCAGGAAATACACATTTACTTTAATATTTTATAAAAAGATTCTGGAGGAAAACAGTATATTCTGGAGCCAAATATGTGATTTTGGGTGGGTGGAAGTTAATCTGCTTCTGCCTCTCTTCCTAGATATTTGAAGTAACATCCCTGAAAGACAGCATTGATGCACTACTAAATCTGACATTTTGACCTAATTGATCATTGTACAGTGGTCTAGCCAGTCAGTTTGGTCAGACAACATGGTGACTAAGATTCCCTCCCCTTTCCCCTCACCAAATTGATTAGTTGTGGGACAGAACTAACTGAATCAACCTGTTGTTTTGGCACCCCATGGACACCACCTGTTTTTTCCATTTCTCCTTCCAGCCTCCCACTGCCCTAGTGTAGTGCTGTGTTCACAGTGGGTCGGAGATCAACTTGTTGCTGAAGAATGTTGCAATAAAAAAGAGTAGATTGTTTTTTTTTCACGTTTGTGTGTTCTTAAGACACCCTGCTGCTTTTGACATGAAGAGCTCCAGCTGAACTGCTTTATGCAGAAGCTCTGCAGGTCTTAAGTGTTTGATTCAGAGTAATTTCTGGCAATATGAATGCTTTCTTAAGTATTATTGGAATTTACTGGGCTGGTGGTTTGCCAGCTATTACCATATTTAGCATGAGGAGACCTGGAGAACAAGGAAATGCACATTTCTGGACATTTCTGACCAACCAAAGAAGGAAACCTCTTTTGAAAGATTGAGACTTTTTAAAAGATGTAGTTAGGAGAGTACCAGTTAGAGTGAGATTCCAGTGTGTGTCTAGTGGTCTTTGTTTCTGTGCCCAATCCACAAAATTAATTTGTGGATGACAAAAGAGATTTGATAGGGAAGCTCTTTCTGACCCAGAAGTATAGTACTGTTTCTGGGGGGAAATTAGAGAATTCTTATGCCTGCACTGTGCAGTGAGAGACTTAATCAGCAAGTAAAGCTGTTGATTAAAAACAGGTTGATGGGTGTTATTCTCATATTTCTTCTTGAAGGCTTATTAGTTTTCTGCCTTGTCATGGTCTGAATTTATTTTGGCCCAGCCCTTTTTCTCCATCCTGCTTTTGGAACCATCAGCCTCCCCTGTATGGCTTCACATTTCTCTGCCTCAGTTTTTCCATTTTAAAGATGGAGATAGCATTTGGAAGGACCAGTCAAAACAATGGACATGATACAACTTATTTTTATGAGGTAAAACAACTCCAACATTTACATAGTGATGTAGAGTTTACAGGGCACTCTCACAAAGTTGCCTCCTTTAACCCTCACAACACCTTGATGGAAGCTGAGCCTCAGAGAGGTTAGTTGGCTTGTGTACCATTGTTTAACCCTAGATGATAAGTGACACAGCTGGGGCTTAAACTTGTGGTTTGACTTTGAAACCTCAGCTTAAGTTTTTTTTTTTTCTGTCAGATTCTTAATATGTGTTTGTCATTCTGTTAGGGGCTTTACATATATTTCCTCATTTAATTCACGTGGCTGTCCTTTAGGGTAGACAGTATTTACCTATATGACAGATAAGGAAATTGAAACTAAGATTCATAGCTTTGACTATTGGGGTGAATCTTGTGGTTAGTGAGGGATGGAGGTAGGATTCAAGCGTCTGTCTAGCTCCAGGGCCAGCAGCCAGCACTAGCACTTTGTGTACATTTATACAGCTACACATCACAACAACCTTACAAGATGGGGTGTAGGTAAATTGGGAAACCGAGGCCTACAGCATGCTCAGGAAAATGCAATTAATTAAGTGGCAGAGTTGGGATTAAGATCTAGGTTTGTCTGTTTCTGTAACCCTTACTCATTCCTGTATACTGAAGATGCATGTTTTGATAATATGCATAACTAAAAATTAGTTAATAAGACTGTCAGTGTTTTGAATGTAGAGACCAGCTGTTAGGAATTGTATCTTCTGAATAAATAAGCAATGGGTGGGCATTAGTTGACCGATGGACCTTTTCTTCTCTTAGTTGAATTTGGGTTGAGAGGAGTGGAGTTCCCATTAAGAAAGAGTCTTTAACCCCAAATGGGCCACAGCTATGAGCCTTTCAGAGTGCTCAACTCCTGAGGGCTTGGCTTGTGGACTTTCCTGTCTGTGTTTCTGGAGATTTTTCTTTGCAAGGGAGTTGTCAGCTAATGGGAAAAAGGGTGGGATACTTACAAGTCTGGCTGAAAATGTACTACTAGCCCTGTGTCCTTGGGCAAGTTTCTTAAGCTCTCTCCGCCTCAGTTTCATTATTTGTAAAATGAAGACAATAGCAGCATGTATTGTTAGGGTTGTTATGAGGATTAAATAACTTAGTAAGTGTTTATATTCATAGTACAGAACCTGGCACAAAGTAAGAGGGCAGTAAATAGTAGTCGTTTTTGGTGTTATTTTATGTTGCAGTATGGATTGGCCTTTTGTTGCTTTCACTTTTTCTTTAGTCAAAGTGGTGAGAAATGGGAACTTCACCTTTGTAGCATGTAGACTGTTCACTGGTTTCTGGTGACCCCATAAATATTTAGGGGTATTGTATTTGAATTTGTTTCCATAATGACATGTACTTGCAATTAAAAAAAAAGTTTTGCCTATTATAAAAATTGCATTGATAGGTGTTAAATTATTTCCCCATTATTTATTAACCAGACATCTGTGGTTGTATCTTAATAGAAACTGATATTTCTAAAGTATAGCTTTGAGGACAATATCAGGTCTAACACTTTTTCCTCCCCATTTCCTGTGATATGACAAACATCATGTGTCATCCAGTGTCACCAAGTGGAATACTAGCCTAAAGACAAAATATTTGATGTTTTAATTAGCCTTACAGCACTTAATGGACGATCTCTGTTAGACATTTTGAAATAATAAAAATATCCCGTGGTCTATTATTAAAAGTTCAGGGGCTCCTGGAGATTTGGGATTTTAGGCTGAGAACCAGCCATGTTGTCCATCCTTGTTTTACAGATGAGGAAACCAAAGCCTAAAGAAGTGAAGTGACAGGTCAAAGGGCCCAAAGCAAGGTCAAGATTGGGGCCAGATCCAAGCTCTTGTTTTCTAGTCAAGTGATCTTTCCTGTACACTCACTACTCAAATGGTGCATCAGTATGTTGACCCTCTGTATTTTGAGATCTGAAAATGAACAGTGAAGGAATAGGAAGGGTGGGGGAGGGGAGAAGTGTGGCCATATATAGCATGCCTGAGATAGCAGAGTGAATATTTGCCTATGAACCCCTGCCTGTCCCTTTGGACGTCTTTGTAGTGTTTTAACACAACCCAGCAGGGTTGTTGTCATTAGTGATTCAGAATTGGATTATCCTGGACTGGTGGAGTTACTGTCTCAGAAAAGGGTTTCATATTTTAACATTTGTTTCCTATGACACTTGGCTTATTCTCAAGTTTTGTCAGCCTTGAGCAAATGGTTGTCAGGTTTTTTGTTTTGTTTTAAGACAAAACTCCAAATTTCTTTGCTGATTTAGTAAACTGTTTTCTTCCTACCACTCCCTTCTGCTCCCTCTATAATTATTTCTAAGACTTTGTTTTTCAGTTGTGGGAGTACTATGAAAGGTTTTCTTTTATAGTCTGAGATATTTATAATTATGCATAAGCACACTGTTTATAGAAAATGTAAATGGTGTATATGTTAACTCATATATCCTTAAAACACTTCACATATTTTTCAATAACTTAAATCTTTCCAAAAGAGCAGCTGAAGCCACTTACTGTAAAAGAGGAGGTATACACTAAGGGTAGCAATATTTGAATGTAATTAATAGAGATAAATGTGAGTATCACTTTGGAGGAACTGGGAGTATTTGCATGAAACTGATCAGGGGATGCCTGCTTATTAATAGTCAACAAAACAGACAAAAATCTCTGTCCTCATGGATCTTAGAAGTAGTAACAATAGCATCCATATACTGAAAGTTTGTTATATGACAGATGCTTGGGGAACAAATACTTTACCTATTTTTTTCAGTCCTCACAGTAGGTGTTATGATTCCTTTTTACTGAAAGGTTAAGGGATGGTCATCCAGCTCACCCAGCTTGACAGTGGTATAGAGCAGCAACCGGAGCCCCTCTGTCCTGACTCCAAAGCTCACACACTTACCCTTTCTCAGTAATGACATTGTCTGTAATCCCACAGATAATAATGTGACTTTGGATTTACTAATATTTTGTGTACTAAACTGACTTCACTTTTGCTCTTCATAATATCTTTCCTCTGAATGAACATTTGCATAATATGGAAATGACTTAAACTTCAAAATTCCATTTTGAGGAGTTGCAGTTCTTTCTAAATCTTCTTGAAAGGGGAAGAATGGATTTGTATTTGTCGTAATGCAAGGGAAGTTATTTAACTTTTCTTTAATTTCTTGATCCTAAAAGGAATTCTTTAGTAGATCAACAACAGGAATGAATGTGTAACTTTTTTCTTCTTTTTAATAAAAAGCATTTTGAAAGATTGAATCCAGAGTCATATTTGTGCCAGGTTTTTAAGTTACAGATAGCTTTTTCTGGACTGTGCTCTTGTATTCTTATTGTATCACTTTGAAAGGGGTGTGAGACCATGAGAAATGACTGGAATGCCTCAGCATATGAGCAATAGACATGGCCAATTACTAATAAAACTACCCAGTACTGACCTATCTTGGCCTGGGAACTTTGAAATTAACTGTGTGCAGCATTTCTAAACATATCATTATAGAAAAAGCACAAGGATAACCTTGGCTTTTCATTTCTGTAAACTTTTTCCTTATTATTATCTCCTTTGTTACTGAAAATTGAGGTTCTCTATACTAATAAATGAGAGAAGTATATCTGATACCAACAGATAATCCCTTCTGTTTTCAAATACAGTCCTATACATGAATGCTCAGACATGTGGGACCTTGCAGACATACTGGATTTTCTCTTTAAGGTTTAGTTGTGTTAGCAGCCAATTGAATGGTGAAGGAGAGAATGTCCAGTGATATTAAAGATAATGAAAAAGATAAATGGCAGTGAAAGTTGATTGTTTATTCTTAATTATCTCTTGGAATGACTTTTAGATACCCTTCCCCACTACATTTTGATTTTTAATTTAGTATAGTTAGTGAGTTTTGGAACCAGCTAGACCTGGCTAATTCTTAGCTAAGAATATTGGGTAAGCCACTTAACTTCTCTAAGTCTCAGTTCCCTTATTTATATAATGAGAATAATAGTAGTAGTACCTGACTTGCAGGATTATTGGTAAATGTTGGAAACAACATTTAATTGCATGGTTCTGAGCACAAAATACGCACTCAAGTGTGGGAGCCCCCCAAATTTGAACTTCATTAGCTTCATGGTAATTACCCCATTTGGAGGATGTAGGCTGGGAATACTTGTCTCTGGACCTCCTTCTTTCAATTTTCTTTTAATGATTCCCCTTAGACTCTGCTCCATTGCCAAGGCAAGATTATGGGTCATCTAAAAAACAGAAGAAAACACTATTGTCTAGTAATTTCAAGTTTATAGATTTAGTGTGTGAATTAAAATACTTTTGTCTGCTCATAGTTTGTAGCACCTTGCATCTTTCACTTTAGAAGCAATTGATTCATAGAAAAAATTATTTAATGATTCAAATCAAAGCTAGAGAACTTTTTAAATAAGGAGACTACTTGGTTGGCTTATTTGTTCCCATCTTTCATCCCTGAGTCTTCATGGAAATCAGGTTTGAAATGTTAGAAGCAGTTGGTTTTCAGCATTGGGAAAGCTTATCTAATCAGGCATGTGAAGTGGCCTATGTCGGATTTCTGTGCCAGGGAAGGCTAGGGGAGGTTGAGGAGATTATTGCTCTTGCTTGTAATTCCTGAGCATTGTTGAGACTCTAGGGCAGTAATGGGGAAATTTAAAAAGTTTTTTTTGCAGTTGGTTACTCTAACCCAACACACATATCTCCCACCTCCACTTGGGTTGGTCTTATTTTATATGTATATGTGACCTAATTTGAATCATGGTATTAACAGTTTATCATTTCTGGGCTAGATGATGAGGATTTTTTTTGTTTCACAGAATTCAGGATTTGGGATTTTACATAAAATAATATTTTATATT
Organism: Macrotus californicus; assembly: GCA_007922815.1. NCBI lineage: Eukaryota > Metazoa > Chordata > Mammalia > Chiroptera > Phyllostomidae > Macrotus > Macrotus californicus. The sequence continues at coordinate 15,815 of VMDR010015172.1, read as the reverse complement.
AAATAGTGCTTTCTGGTTTATAATCACAGTAGTTCATTTCTTTCCTTTTTTTTACAAGGTTATTTTTTATTGACTTAAGAGAGAGAGAAAGAGAGAGAGAAATCAGTTTGTTGTTCCACTTGTTTATGTATTTATTGGTTGCTTCTTGTATGTGTCCTGACTGAGGATCGAACCTGCAACCTTGGCTTATCAAGACAATGCCCTAACCAACTGAGCTACCCGGCCAGGGCTATTAAGGCAATAGTTCCTGTTTCATTATACCACATTGCTTCTTCCATAATGTCCCTAAATCTGAATTCTGTGCCCCATGAAATGAAAGGGTTCTCTTCCCTTCTCTTTGATTAGCTGTGTCAGTTAGAGCATGTCAGCAATGAAGTAGAAGTTGAGGATTCTTTCCTGAGATGGGTCATTAGCTTTTCTTAACATAACTCCATGCTGCAGTAACCAGGTGTCCTCCTTACCTAGACAGGATGTTGATCCAAAGTAAAAAAATTAGGAGTGTGTGGCTTACTCAGCTTAACTGAGTCCCCATCACAACTATTTGTTCTGCCAGTGGGTCCAGCATGTCATGTTCATTGACATGCACTTTATGTGCTCTGATGTTTATTTCCTAGTACTTTTCCTCAGCTGTTTTTAATGTCTCAAACCTTAGTTCTTCCTGAGTGGTCTGAAGTGACTTTGCTGTTCCTTAAAATTCCCCTTAAAAGTTCTCTCAAGAGCACACAGCATGGGCTACTGCTTAGTGTAATTTCATTTCATAGCTCTTGGCATTTTTCTTCTTAATCATCATAACCTTAAATTTAAACAATATAAATTGTGTATACTGATAGGCATGTCAGTATTGCACTGTCACTTATGTAAGTGCACTTTAGCATTTTGTCCTTCCTTTAAATCAAAATGAGGAAATAGAAAATGTTTTGTTATGGTAGTTTTACACATACACCCCACAAGGAAATGCCTAGCTTCTGTGGGAACTGTAACTGATACATTTCAGGGAAGAAAATGCACGATGGCTAAAATTTTAACTCTGCCAAATGTTCATGGGGAAAGAAAAATGATCAAGCTCACACAGTGCACTTCAGTTTAGCTTACTGATTCTAAGGCTTTAACTTATATGAGTGTCTGCCTTGTTTACATCTATTAGTGTACAAAAGCATGCTTGCCTTTCCACAGAGTGCATTTCACAAGTTGTGCTTTTCATTCAAGAGAGCCATCTCAGCAAACATTCTTTCAGGTGTACAGTGTAGGACAGCTTATTGCAAGTTGAAGGTTTGACACCGTACTGTCAACAGAATGCTAAGTGGACCATTTTGACTCCACCAACAATCCAGCTGGACATTTGGCCAGGCCCTGTGAGCTGAGAACTTCCTTTGAGGGCCACTGCCATCTAGCTACATCGAGGCCATGGACCTCCCTCACTAGGAAGAATTTGGCACTTGTATATCATGAGAGCTGCGATTCCCCATTCTCCTTCATCCTGAGAGCTTTGATAGCAGGGTTGCTCCTGAAGCACATAGGTTATCCAAAATTCATATAATTTGTCCATAGAAAATTAGGAATTGATTACTGTATATATTTTTTATTTATGACAGATTGAAGTTAATAGACTTGTTACATTCACTTCAGTAAAGGAATATTTATGGTTTTGATACAGTTTCAAATTTGATGACGTGAATATTTGAATTAAACAAATACTCCTGCCGTATGTGTGTGTGCAACGCACGCACACTGGGAGGAATAGACCTTGGCACTGTTTCTAAAAAAATTATTTTATAATAGTGCCTATTTTCAGTTGGCAAAGAATAACTATGCAGAATGTTGCTAAGGTCACTAGAGAAAATTTAGGGAAGTTGTAACTAGTTTAATAACCATCTGTGGAGTGACATAGATTGACACACCCAATTACACAAGACCTGAGTCTGAGAACTGTTGATGTGCAATCGTCCCATCAGCATCTGGTCGTCATTATCAACAACAATAGTGGCTCCACTGTCTCTTTGGGGCCACATGAAAAGACAGTGTGCCCATAGTAAAGGGTAAGTCAGACCTGACAAAAACATAGCCTTCCCTAACCCTTTGTCCCCAAACCTCTCTTTAAATATATCCTTTTGAGAGGTTTTAAAGTAATTCAGTCTATTGACTGTTTTTCATAAATTTTCCTTCTTAAATACCATGTCTTGCCAGCTCAAATTTTTGCCAGCTCAAACCAGGAAGTGCCAAAGTACTATGGGTCACTTTTCTAACTTATATCTTTGTCGTTTGAGAGACTTCATGTCTGTGGCTTCCTGCTGCTTTATGTGTAAGAAAGTATTCAGTATCTATTCTGTTTTATACTTAATGTTACAACTGCTGTCAAACCACTTATGAGCACTTTCTAATGTAAATCATTTTGGTCACTGTGAGTAGGAGGAAAGGAATTGGTTCACAGGAATCAATTTGCATGTTGAGAAGATAATATCTAATAGTTTGCAATAGCTAAGCACTTTTCATGTGCATTATCTCTTTTACTACGCTGTGTGTTCATTTGTGGAGACTGAGGCAGAGACCCTGTCAGACCTAATATAAAGTCACTCTATGCTTACCAGGGCTAGCTGGAGAACCAAAGCCACATCTTCTGTCTGTCTCTTGGTGTATAACTGGATGGTTATTTTATTGGCAGAAATATGGAATCTTTTATGTTTTTAAAGGGTACCCTTTTGCACTTGGAAGGTATGTTAGCAATTATTTCCAGAGTGGAAAGAAGATAGTTATATTTTCCTGCCTTTTCATGAAAATCACTGTGTTTTTCTAAGTCATGTTGTTTCTAATGAGAGTCTGATGGCACTGCAGGGCTTCTAAGGAGCCTTTTGGAAAATTAAGTTTTTATAGAAATTAGCAAGCTTTTCCATGACCTTTTGAAGGAACAGACTCAATCTAGTGATACACATGTGTTCTTCGATTTATCAACTCATTACAAACTTTAATTTTGGAGTTTTAATGTTTACCTTCTTTCTGAAGTCTATATCTGATGCTCACAAAACGGATGCTTAATAGTTCTCATTGATTTGGCAAGTGGACAAATGTATGGTGAGTATGGGTAGAGCAGTGCCATATAACTTCAGTGCCAAGGTTGCTGTGTGCAGACTGGCTGGGAGACCTAGCTCATCTTTTGAAAAGTGATGTGGTTTCAGGAAGTACCCTGAGCCTGTGGTCAGAAGTCCTGGTATGGGACAGTGTGACCCTAGTGAACATGCTTAGCTAAGAGACCATTTAAGAAATGGATTTTGCATTCTTTTTAAAAGTCAGATCTTATGCTAAATGTTAGAGTCATTGTTTCAAAGAACTTTTTTAAAAATCTAGTTTAGGCTCTTGTTGGTGAGTTTAGGAAAAGCAGCAAAAGAAAAGCAATTCTTGGGAACTTCCCTAGGAGGTTATAGCTGGCTCTTAAGAGTCTTGATTGGAATAGATGAGTAACTAGTTCCTGGGACTAATGGACTTCCCAGAGTCCCTTTGGCTGTACATGTAGCTCCCTGGGATTGCATATGGTTCCAAGCCATCATGTTTTGGAATAGTGGTTTTCAAACCTGAGTGTGCATCAAGTTTTGGAGGGTTTGTTAGAACACAGATTGCTGGGCCGACCCCCAGAGGTTCTTATTCTGTAGGCATGGAGTGGGGCCTGGTAATTTGTACTTCTGATAAGTTCCCAGGTGATGCTGCTGCTGCTTTCGGAACTACACTTTGAGAACCATAGACTTGGAGCAGTTTCAGGTGTTTGAGTTTTAGGGCAGAGGGAGCTATGCAAGCTTGGCTTGGATTTTTTCAGAGCTCTTCTAGGGCACAGAGGAGAGCTTCTAGATGTATTAATTAATTAATTCAACAAATATATGTGTCCATCATGTGCCAGGCACTGTTATAGTTGTTGGGGGATACTGTGAAGAAAGCACACAAAAATTCCTTCATTTCTGGAACTTCAGTGAGCATAGGCCAGGATTAACCTGATATTATTCCTGCTAGTTGTTGAAGCTTGCAAATGAGCCTGTTCCTTTTCCTAGCTCCCTTCCACTTATTTTACTTTCTTTTGGAATCTTTGAATTTAGTAATAATGACATTGCTATTATTAATCATCACCAAAATTTTTGATTGAGTGCTTAATTCTGTGTCAGACAGTGCAGCTAAGTGCTTTACATTCATTACCCATTTAATCTTTAGAAAACCCTGGTTTTTTCATCCTGATCTAAAAGATGAACTTTGAAAGAGTTGGTAACTTACCCAAGATTTTGCCACCAGGTAATGGAGCTAGGTCTGTCTGCCTGCAAGATCACACTCTTTACTATCATGCATTTGTTAGTCCAGTGTTTTTAAGCTCCAGGCTGTGATCACTAATAGGTCATGAAACCAATTTGGTAGGTCTCAACCAGCACGTTTTTTGGGTGGGGGGATGAAATGGAATAGAAAATATTACACAGTAAGAATAAGCATTGTTTCTTGAAATTTTTGTTTTCACTGTACACATATACATGTGAATATTGAGTCTGATTTTAAAGTATATATCTTACAGTAGACCACAGTGAAAATGTTTGTAAGCTACTGCCTTGATCATAGGTCATTAAATGACCTTAAAAAATATATTAGAAAATTTAGGCCTTAGAAAAGTAAGTAATTTTTCAAGAGCACAAAAATAGTGGTTCTACAAAGACAAGGTATCTGACTTTTAGCCCCTGACCCAGTGCTTTATTTCTCAAACCTTACTGCTTCCTTAAAAGTGTACCATATTGCCTGGGAATTGAGTCCTGTCTTGCCATGTGTTGGGAAATATGCCACAGAACCTTTAGAGATGTTGACAAAATCTGAAAAGGGAAGTTGAATCTCAGCTTGCTCCGGGTAGGTAAAAATGGGTGCCATGTAGCCCCAAAGTCTGCAGATAAAGATATAACATTTTTCCTGCTAGTTCTGGTGTACTTGATGGGATGAAGATAATAACATTAACTAATGGTGCCAGGCTGTAAGCACATTTCATATAGTAACTCATTTAATTAGTAATTATTTTAACAGGATGGCTATGGCTGGGATGTGAACTCCATCCACTGTTTTGAACGAGAGGGGGCATTCTATCAGCGTGAGTTAACACTTCTCTTTGCTGTCCCCAGTTCCTCATTTTGTTCCTGCTGAGTTCAGAGCTGTTTTCCTCATGGTCTCAGCTTCATTTTCTTGACCTAGACCTTATACTTTAATTAGGTGGGTAATTTAGGTTCCTATAACTTCTTCCCTTAAATTAGTATATTGCTGATTTTCATTGGGGGCATGATCAGGTAAGAATATATGTTGGCCTCCCCATGCAGAATGCTGCCCCAGTACTTTACAGGAAGGAGCTCACAGTCTGTCTAGGAGTAGTAGAGGACATTTGGAAATAACTTGAGAATGCTCACAAACCCTTCTAGTAAGTGCTCTTTAGTATCATACAAATGTTCTATGGGAGCTGAGTGGGTGCAAAGTCAGGGTCTCATCAGGGAGGAAGGCAGGGGCCCAGATTGGCTGGGAGGAGAGGCTAATACATTCTAGATAGGAGAATGACATGTAGAAGCAAGTAAGGATGAGAAGAAAACCTTAACGTATGAATCATAAACACTGAGTGAGAAGGGGCCTTAAAGGCCTAAAGAGTGAAGTGGTTGGCCTTCAGTTCTCTGGCTAGATGATCAAAAGTCAGTCATAGAACTTTGATCATCATTCTGTGGTCCTTTCATCCTATGACATGTTCACCAGAGTTGTCTTCCAAAGCACCTGGTTACAGAAAACAGTGACTGTCCCTTACCCTAGAGCAAATGAAATACAGACAACAGAAACATGTACCAGGTTTATCAGTTTCTTTGTATTTTCCCCCAGATGCTATATGTGTTCTAGTTGTGAAATGCAGGGATAAAGCAGGAACCACCAAACTTTAAAAAGACATGTATGCCCCAAGAAAAAACATTTTTTTAAGCATAAAGTCTCTCCAAGTAAGTTAATAGATATTTATAAATTATATACATGTACAACTATGAAATCATACATGCATTTGTAAACTCTTAGTAAAGTGTGATTATATGTTTTTTAGACTGTAAATATGTAAACATTCTAAAAGTTTTTCTGGTACCCCAGTGGATGATCTTGCACCTTCCCACCTCTGAGATACACATATCTCATTTTGTAGACCACTGGTCCAGAATGAAAATTGGAGAGTTTAATGTCAAAGTTATTGATTCTTTCATTAGATAATTATTATTTTTTACTTCCAATATTTCTAATGTCCCTCTGAAACATGGTTTTTGAATTGAAGTTTTGAATTTAAAAGCTATCCAGAGTGGAAGAGATAAGGATGGAGGATGTATGTGAATCAGGTTGAATCTTTCCTTGAGAAGAATGCTGTTTTTGATCTAAGCAGAATGAACAACTTTCCCTTTCATGGTCTGTGGTTTTATTTTTTTATTTTTAAACTTTATTTATTTTAGAGAACGAGAAAGAAAGACAGACAGACATTGATTCATTGTTTCACTTATTTATGCATTCATATATTGATTCTTGTGACTAGAGATGGAACCGACAATGTTGGCGTATTAGGGTGACGCTCTAACAGATTGAGTGACCCAGCCACGGCTTTCAAGCTCTCTGTTGGTGCAAAACTTTTGTTTGACATCATGAGGCCTTTCCTCCCCACCTGCTTCCTAATCCATATTAGGGCTTGGTAGATGCTTGCCAGTTTAAAAGTCATTCTTTGAGCCTCAGCTGGGGAACAAATTAGAAATGTTAGAGTGTGGAGAAAAGACAGTACTTTTCTATGGAATACTGTTGAATGATACTGGTACCATGCAAAGGTTGTTGATTTGTTATAGGTCTTTTGCAATGTTACCTAAAGTTGAGCCAGACTTGTAATCAGAAAATAAATTAGTTTATTTTATTTCAGAGTTTGGAAACCCAGGCTTATGGGGAATCATTAAAACAAAGATATACTGAGTAAATGTAGTGAAAGATTATTTTGGTAATTAGAAGAAATTCCATTTTTGTAATGAAATAAAAAGGAATAACGCTGGTCATTATTTGTGGAGAGACTCTGGAGAGGAAGTCAGAGAGAGAGAGAGAAAACTCACTTTGGCTACACCACAGAGCAAGGCAAACTCAGGGACATATATTCTATATATGTAGGTATTTCCAAAAATTTTTTTCAGTTGTGTGGATGCAAATCATTTCAATGTTAGAGCAGCTCAGTTCATTACTGTTACTGGAAAAACGAGTTAAACCGAGCACATGTCCTACTGAGGGTGAGTCAACAGTGTCATTTTAGCATAAGGAGGGACAGAGTACATTAAGTGAGTTATTCCGAGTCCTGTGGTTTTCCTCCAGCTGAGCAAAGACAGCTGTTGTTTCAGAAGTGGGGCTTAGATGCAAAAAAAGAAGTTGCCCATTTCCTTTCTTTCTCAATTATAGCTATTTAGTTTTCTTTTTGTGTGAGACTTGTAAAAAATTCCTTTTCTCCCTAGATTTCTATCATCACATTTCCTGAACTAGGGAGCATTTTATGTATTATAGACTACTTATAGTTTAAAACTTTACTTTGAGTTCATTTACCAATTCCTGGACCAGAGTGGGTATATAACATCGAATATCCTTTAAAAATGTCTTAAGGAAACAGAAAAGTAGCCTATTTTATCATGTCATCATTTTCTACAGTTTTTCAGTGGTGTGGACATGAAGTAAGATAGCGTTTTTTTCGAACAATATACCAAATTGTAGTGATGAAATTTATCCTTTTGACTTTGGAAGACAAGAGTCTTGTGTTCTCAGCCTTGTGGAAAAATAGCGCTATGAGCTGTCTGAGGTTTCCTCATGCGGGAGCCAATATTATTAAGGGTATGTGTCTGGATAGTTTATTTCTTGCTTTGGGAAGGTGAGTTTTTGTCTTTTCCCCCCTCTCAGTCGATTCCTTTAATTGGAAACAGACCAGATGAAGAAAATATTCTATCTCTTGTAGCATTTTTGGTTTACCACATTAGTTATTACCCTCCTTCTCTGAGTAGCAAGCCACACTTTTCCTGTTTAGTGGTTCAGTTTTTCCCCAGCTTAACTGCAGATGTGTTCTTTGAAGGGGTTTGTTTCTGATCAATTAAATTATGGGTACCTTTATCAAATAGTGATGCTGTTGCTTACTTTTAATGAGATCAGCATTCTTAAGAGTAAAATCTTGTCAAGATAAGGTGTGATCATTCTCATGCTCTGGTTCCATAATTTCCTTTGCTTCTGTGATGCTATTCTCTTATATAGAGAAGTGGTATCTAGTTACAGTTTTACGAAGGAAGCACTCTGTATACAGTTTCACTCATTCTTTTACCTCACAGTGCAGTTTGTTTTTGTGTTTTTCAAGAGGAATAATACATAGCAGTAGTTTGGATCCTAGAGTTGGCAAGTTTTCAAAAGTGGAGTTCTTTTGTTGTAGAGGTGGGACTGATACTAAAGAATGGATGTCATTTCTTATTAGGGCATGTTCGTGAAGCATGGTCCTGAAATGCAGCGTTGGTAGCTCCTCTCCTCTCAGGAACTCTTGGATTTGTTTTTAACAAGCATGGGTTGGTAGCTGATCTTTGGCATAAGTGTTTTTCATGTGTATAGCTAGTATGTGGGTGCTTATCTGCATGAGAATGTTATAGTCACAAATGCATATCATGGAGGTTTGAAAGTTTGGGTGGCTATCAGGTTTTTCTAACTGCATCTCAACAGATGTATTAAGTGAAAGGATGCTGTGCTAGTGGCTAAAAGATTTGTGCGTTAGTCCTGTTTTGGCCATCTTGACTTGAATGATTTTGGGCAAGTCCTTTTTTCTTTGAGTTGTAGCTTCCTCTTCTGTAAGATGGTGCCTACATAATTGTTATGGGGATCAGATGAGATTGTATGAAAATGTCTGTAAATTACGAAGGCACTTTGATTATAGCATTGTCTTTGGCCAGTTGATGTGATTCCATTCAGCCTTTTCAGGGCTGAGAAAGTGAGGGTTGTGAGCCAACTTTCTAATTTGTGTGGCTAAAGTGTTACATGGCCTTAGAGTGCTTGTAAGTTTGAGTGGGGAACACAGATGAAGGTCAGCTGAAAACTCCAGGCCATTAGAAGCTGGGATGTTAATCCTGAATACATGTTACCAGGTCAACACCAGCTCTATCTTTAGGTGCTTGGTAGGTGCTTGTCACTCTTATTTTTACTGGCAGGATACTGACCAGCCAACTAATTTAGGAAATGACTGACTAATTACTGAAATTCACATCACTAGAGTTGTTCCTTGAAGGTAAGATGTTGTGTCTTTGAAAGAATGCTGATTTGGGTTATTTTCTATAAAGAGAAGTTCACTGTGCTCAGCTTTATCAACTTGTCTTCACATTCTAAAGCCAGATGACATTGAGGGGGAGTGTGCTTGGTTCACTTGACATTTTTAATATAAAACTTAGTGTATTTGACACTTTCTATGGTAACTTATACTTAGGCCTGTAGCCAAAGTGATTACAATGCCTTGGCTTTCATATTTTCGATGAGGTAATGTGTGCTTTTCTAGGGAGGAGGAGAAATGTTATTTAATCACTAGCACTGCACTAATAACCACATTCACTAAATCCTTTGTCCCTTTGCTCGAACTGAGGGTTACTTGCTTTAATGCTGGTTTTCCAAAGGACTTAATCCTGTTGATGTGATGTGGTGACGGGTGAGGAGGACCTTCCCACTGGGCCTGAGTGGTATAACTGGTAAAACTCCCTTTGTAAGTCCCTCTTGTTTAACATGAGTGTCACTCCCGTGTCCCCAAAGTGAAATTAATTTTTATAGAGGAGAGAATTTTAAGAGTGATAAAAAAGAGGAGATTAAATGATCTCCTCTGCCAGGTCATTGTGATTTTAGAAAGCTAGAATAAACTATCATTTTGCAGATTTTATTTTTATCTTCTTTTGTGGGAAATTAAGGGTTGGTTATGTTCTCTTGGAGGGAGATAGAAAACTACTGGCCTGCTCCTTCAACAGTTTGGCTTGACGAACATTTTGCAAGCATTTACCATATGCCTGGCATCATGGTGGGTTGAAGCAAGGTGGAGCAGGCATTGTGGAGGTGCTACGTAGTCCAGATCTGTCTTTTGCTGGAACTCCCTTGGGCTGCCAGGCAAAAGGAGTGGCAGCAAAGCACATGAAATGGGTTGTGGGCCAGGGCATCTGCTTTTTATTTTTTTTAATTCCTCTAGGAATTATGACTTATTTATGACAATTGGGGAAGCACTGGGCTCCAGAAAGTCAACACCTCTTACAGGATTTACCCTCCCAAGTTTTAATTTAATATTTTGGAGTTTAGGTCATTTCTCTTTCTCTTTTGGAGAACTCTAGACTGAAGCTGGAACCAGAAAAGTCTTTTGGCCTCTTTAGAGGGCCACATCTCCCTCTCCCCCTCAAAAACCCAAAAATCAAAACCCCCCACAACCTTTGTCAAAGGCAATGTGATTTTTGGGTTTGCCAAATCAGGTGTTGCTACAAATGGAGAAACCTAGCTCTTCCATGTTTGAAGACATAAACATGGAAAGCGTAAGTTTCCATATGGTCATTTATTGGTGTACACACATTTTTTGCCTTTGCTGCCTTTCTTTGCTCATCCAACAACTGAATGAGCAAGAATTAACAGGAGCATTTGCAAACTAGATCGTTGACTGTTAGTGTGCTGAGCTGTTTTTATTAAGCTGTTACAACTCTACAGAAATCTAAGTAGGCTTGGAGATAAATCTTGCTTACCCTCACAATAAAGAAGGAATATGAAGTGGTTGAAATGCTCATGGTATTGGAGGACTGAGTATTTAAGAGGAATCAATTGAACATTGAAATTATGAGCATTTTATCAACTATCTTTAAGTGTGCATTACTTTTTTCTATTGATCATGGGGGCCCAAGTTTTGTTGGTGTGAGTTGGCATTGATTTGTGTTTGAAGAAACAAAGAAGAGAGCAATTAAAACAAAACTAAATGAAAATAGAAGTTGGGGGCTCATGTTTTTTTTCTCCCTCAGTATTTAATAAAGATTTGATAGTTTCCTATTTCAAGGTTCTTGCCTGAGGCATGTTCTCTGGAAATGCGAAAAATATGCATTGACCATTTCCAGATTTAGATGTGTTCTTTACAATGCTGGTTTCTATACTTATCTGGAGCATTCTGGGTATGAGCCCTGGATTTATAGGACCTGTTGAACTCTTTGGTTTAGACAATTCTCAGAGATGTATGCAGGAATTTGCCGTTGCATATTGTCAACAGGTGAATAGGGTTTGTTTTAGGCTGAAGGTATAGAACCTCTGTGACTCATAGTAATAGAAATAACCCAGATGTTAGGACCCTATGTTCTGCACACCATGACTTTAGAACAGTTAGCTATACATGTGGTAGGACTTTATGTAGGACTCGGGCTATTGTCATCCATTAGCGCAGTGCATTGATTGTGGTGCTCTGTTGGTTGAGTTCTTGTGAGGAGCCTTCATTGCTGCGAACCAAGGGTTTTTTAAAAAGGCTGCGGGGAAGAATGCCTGTGGGGAAATCTGAATCTGCTCTCTGGATTTCCCCCATTTGGTTTTGGGAAGTCTACATGATTTTATATAATAAAATATAACAATCTTAGGTTTTCCTATTTTTCATTTTTAACATAATTTTGAAACTTATTCTTTCTTTTGGGGGTCTATTCCAACTTAACAAACAATAGAAATTGCCTTCCATTTAAAAAGCACTCTAAACAACTTAAGCTAAAAGAAAACTCTGTTTCTTTTGAGTGGGTAGCAAGAAAATTATATGTATTTATAAAATTCTTTTCCAGCATGGGTACTAAAAGCATATATTTAAAATTAAGGGCTTTAAAAAAATGAAGCTGCACTTAACAAAATAGTCTTTAAAAGCCCTTAAAAAGGGAGCATTTACTAAAAGCACAGGGAATTGGTGATAGGCAGAATGTGTCTCTGATAACAGAACAGATATAGATTATAAAACAGAATAGATAATAGATACAAGATAAAACAGTGGAATAACACCTTGGATTGGCCTTTTTTGACTAGTAATCAGTGCACAAATATATATAACCCTTTGTGTAGAGGATAATTTAGCTTATAGATATGATACAGCTTCTTCCCTTCTGTTAATTTTATTACACCGAGACCCTGAACCTTTTGGACATGTAAGCCCTATAATTATTTTGTTCAGTGTCATTTACAAAAAGGATTAGATACTTAGAGCGAAGAAATCCATTGAGGCCGTTTTCAATCAGATTGGTGCATGTTCTATGGATGTGTTACAGTGAATCTACTCATGGGGAAAATGGTATGGTATGATGAAAACATACTATCTTAGAGTACCATTCACTTGGAATTTTTATTGCTATGTTTTCTGCATTTGCAATTTAGATAAAAATTATTTTGGCTTCCATTCAACCCATTTTAATCAATTCTTAACACAATACACATGGCCTAAGATTCATGGAGAAGAGTAGGAAAATGTGTATCTTCATTCATGAAAATTTTAAGGCAGGAACTTCCAAAATTTTAATGTTTTAATTTTGTAAAGATTAGAGAAGTGTAGTTCCACTCTCAACTTTATATCCTGTTGAAGTCCAGAAAATTTGCATCTATGCACCTTATCTATGGTTTGAAATATAAGTAGAAGTTAGCAAGATGGAGCTGGAAGGAAGAGACAGGCAGTATTTTCCAGGTGGAAGAATGTGCATGTGTGTAGAGGTGATCATTAACAAATAGGCCATATCTCATTTATAAGTATATGTGGGTTTTTCACACTTGCATTTCATGTGGAAAAACTAAATCCATTTTCACTCCCCAAACTGAGACATTAAAATTTAGTGCACAAATAAAATTTTCTACAGTCTTTAAAAAGACAAAAAAATAAAAGAAAATGGAAAAAACAATGTATAGTACATGAGATCTGTCTGGAAAAAGTCCAGCCATTGTTAATGTAATTAGAACGATTCACACGACATTGATGTGACCTGGCAGCCAAGGAAAGTGGACTGGAATGCACATGTGTAAACAGTGACGACTTCACTGTACTAGTCAGTGGGGGGCGGTAGACGCTGTTGAGTGAGCATGTGTGCTGTGTGGTCATGGCATTCAAAATGAGCAAGTAGAGAATAGATCTGCATCAGATTTTGGGTTAAGCTTGAATATTCCTCCATGGAAACTATTCAGATGATTCAGAAGTCCTCAGCTATGGGCAACTGGTGATTGGCAGCTTCATCACAACAACATGCCCATAACATGTATTATGTCTCATGAAGAGTTTTTTTGGTGAAACATCAAATCATGCAGGTGACTGAACCCCGCTAACAGCCCAGATTTGTCAGTCTGTGACTTCTTGCTTTTCCCAAAACTAAAATCACCTTTGAAAGGAAGAGATTTCAGACCATGGATGAGATTTAGGAAAATATGACGGGGCAGCTGATGGTGAATGGGAGAACTGCGTGAGGTCTCCAGGCTCCTACTTTGAATGGGACTGAAGTGTCATTGTCCTATGTACAATGTTTCTTGTATCTTGTATCTTCTTCAATAAATATTTCTTTTTCGTATTACAGGGCAGAATACCTTCTGGACAGACCTTGTATGTCAATATAGCACAGCAGATATTGATGGATTTTTGTTTCAATATGATAAAATATGACAAAATTGGAATTTTTAAAATCAAAGATTATTCTAGATTCATCAACTCAATGGGAGGAACTCATTGGGATGAATATTTTTATAAAACAAAAATTCTATTAGTAATGTCAAAAATACCCTTATGCTATTTATAACTGCACTTTTCGTTGGTTATATTTTCTTAAATCAAGGCATACCTGTTTTTGAAAAGTAGCTTTGATAATATTTTACCATAGGCTAAGCTTAACCCTATAGGCTAAGCCTTAATAATCTTGGGTCTGATATCAGCATCTCTTCAGTAGGAAACACATTTTCTCTTAGATGGTATCTGTAAAGGGCATAGAAGTCCTTGGAACATTATCAAAAAAATAAAATTGCTATCTCCCTTGTTGCATTTATTTGCCTTTTAATCAAGATGAATTTCAAGAGGAAGACAGATGTTTCTCCACTTTGTTTTTATTTAAATGTACCACTTGGGATTTGAAGCTTCTGCACTTCTTCTGTTTGTTTGGATTTTTTTTTCATGGCTTGATCCCAAAAAATGGAATAAAAAAATTTAGTGAAAGCTTTGTTGTTTGAAATTGCAGGGTGCTACAAGAATCATTGCAAATCCCTGATGTCTCCCTGTCTGCCCTTAAATCTCCTATTTTTGGTAATAATGCAAGCAGTAATTTTAGAGAACTGTGCTTTGTTCATTTTACTGGGCCTCCTCCAGACACCATGTGCCTGAAGGAACAGCAGCCAGCCACAGCCAAAGTCCTAGGATGTAAACTCAGACTTCATCTTTCTCAAATGCTGCTACTTGAAATTTGCATAAACTTGAAGAGAAAATTAAAAGGGCCCTGTATATCTCCTCTTTACATATTTTAGGAAGCCCAACCATTCAAGGCATTAACATATCTTTTGAGTGAGCAGTGGATATAAGCACAGACACCATACTGCAGACAGAGGGAGCAGGGTATGAAAAAAATCATGTGAGCTAGACGACAGGCTTATTTGAAGAGGCAACAAAGCAACAAGTAATATCAATTTAACATGATTACATGTTAATACAAGTGAAACACATTGAAGGCTGCTCAGATTATACCTGCTGGGGTGCAGATTTACTCATGTTAGAGATTCCTAAAGCAAAAGTAGGCTTTTAAACCAGTGATGTGTACCTGGCATGATACTGAAAAGCTCTGGAAAACTTCGGTAAATGCCTAGAGAAAATTTTAGGGATGATGCCATCAAGTTTGGACACCTTAGGCCTGTTCCTAAATGAGCAAATTCCTTAGGCATTGGAACTGGTTAAAATCAGTGACAGCTTATTCTGTTGTTTGCAGTTGTGTTTACAGGCAGACCTCGGAGATTTTGTGGGTTTGGTTCCAGACCACTGCAATAAAATAAGCTGTAATCATTTTGCTTGTGGAGGGTCTTGTCTGTATATACAATTGAGGCCTATGAACTTGAGTAAATACTAGAACCCTGTCTGGACTGAGTTACACTTAGTACTAAACAATAGGGGTTAATTTCATATTGGTTCTTTTTGGAGTTATTCTGAGATTGATATTAAGAGAGTCTGCTATATAATAAAAGCTATTTTTATTTTCATATTAGAGTCTTTTTGATAGGTCACATTCCCTCTGTACCTACTTCTAACTTCCCTCCATTAGCGTATAAAGACCATGAGGATAAGAATTGCTTTATTCCTGTTCAATTTTCATGCAGTGCCTAGTAGGGAGATGGTAATGCTCACAGTAGTTGTTCAACAACTATTAATAGAACCGTATTAAAATTGAATGACATTCTTGCTCATATTATTTATTTTACCTTTAGCAAATCACTTCTTATGCCTGCAGTGCTATGCGTGTATACCTTTTTATTTTTAAAAAAGAGCAGTGACCTCTGTTTTTTTTTTTTTTGGAGTACTTCAGTATGTCTTTTATCAGACAGCTACTGATGGCAACTGGGAAGAATTTATTCCATATTGATATTACATCCTAAATTGCCTAGGGCTCTTCTGTTTTTCTAGATTTCTCAGTTTGTTTAAACTGGAGTTTGATTGATATAATAGGTTTTTCTAAAGACATCATTTATCATGCAACCAAGAATTGAAGTACCTGTTATATGAGTTAGCCTTTTTTGAGCTCTTACTCAAATATCTTGCATTGGACATATATCATGCATTGTTT
>VMDR010015171.1:0-22628 GCA_007922815.1 Macrotus californicus | reverse complement strand
ATCCAAACCCTTGCCGCCCCCCTGCCTCTCTCACCTTTTCCAGCCACTGGTACTGCTGGTCTTCAGCAACGTAGCAACTGCACTGACAAAGGACAATCTGAAAAAACAAATTCCAAGTTTCTGTATGGTCCAACAAATTTTACATGCACCCCAGACTGGCACCAGATACACATCATGTATGTCTTAATATAACACCTGGATAACGCTTATTTTCCTGAATTTAACACTGGCCCCCTTTTTTTTTAACCATTTAAGAATCAAGCTACTACTGGCAATTTTAATTGCCAGAATAAAGCGCACACTGAGAGTTGGCACAGGAGACACTGAAGACATGCCCAGTGAAGACCACCAGGACCCGCTTCATGAAACAGGGCCAGTAGCAGCCCCGCTGCCTTCTGAGTGTCACACACTGTGACTGAAGACCAGACTCAACACCAGGAGCCTGCGGGCATGCACCACAGAAACGTAGGTGCTAGCACAGTGAACGAGGGTGAAGAGGGTGGCCTGAAGGAGCTCAGCCCCAGTGGCATCCTGCAGCGTTGCCGATGCCTGTGAAGACAGTGTTAGTTCAGAAACCAAGTGCCAGGCCGCATGCTCCAGGTGAAATAACTGGCAATGCCATGAGGCCGTAACAGGACGAGACTCCTGACTATGGATGCTCATGGAACGACACTACCCACAGTAGTCAGCCACGTCTCCTGGTAAACTCTGCCAGACACACTACCTGCACAAAGCAAGCACAAGAGGGGACAGGGGCCACAGGACAGGAGAGAACAAGAAGACTGGATAGATAATTAGCTGCATGCAGAGGTTCTGAATACTCAAGATATCTAACCAAAACGGTACAGCCAGACGCTGTAACAGAATTTCTCCTACTTGACTCTCATTACGCAGAGTGAAACGTTTGCACTAAGGGTCAGGTACAGAACATGCTTAGTCTCCTGCCTCATCCCTATAAACACTGGATGCTTTATAAAAATCCTCGTGAAACCCCAGTAGCTTCAAGTACATGCTACAGAAACAAACTGTAAGTACTCCGAAATCAAACTCCACGGTTTTAGGGCTGACACTCGCGCCTCACCTTCTGAAACAAGCAGCACTGTGTGCTACGGAACTGCTGACTGCTCCCTGTGACTCCTACCCCTGGCCCCGTGCCCATGTCCAGCAGCCGCGGAATGGAACTCTGTCGGACCGCCGACGGGAGACACCTCTCCTGCGGGGCCACCTCCTCTGCCTAACTTGCCGCCCAGACTGCCCAGCACACTGCATTCTCTGAAAGAACCCAAGAGTAGGACGAGGACAGACACAAGCCGAAGAAGTCACTCAGCCCCCGCTGCACAGTGTCTTCTTTCCTGACGTGAGAAATCAGGACAAACTGGGTTAGGACGAAAGCCTGGCATCAACAGGATGGTACGTAGAACGCGTGCAGCATTCATCTGTCCAGCACACCTTAACTGCGCTTCTGGAGTGGACCAGGCACTGGCTAGTACTGCATCAGACAGCAATAAACCTGCTTGCACAGAGTGAATACATTCTTGCACGTTTGGAGTCACTTTTTTTTGCACATTTGGAAATACTTTTTTGAATGAGGGCAACATTTTAAATATCTAGTGTTTATGGTCTCTTTCTAACAAAGTTATATCAGAATTTCCTAACAACTTTACCAAACAATGCATATGCCTCGTTCGTATTTGTTTTATATAAGCCACAAAGTGGTTACTACCACTGCCTACAGGCGGAATTCCTCAGGCCAGAAGCACACAGGAACCCTGCATGAATGAGGCCCACACAACGACTTCTTAACAGACAAGGCAGGCCCCACCTACCGAGGGGTTTGATTTCAGATGATAAAACACACAGAAGGCCTCTGTGGGGGAGAGATGCGCAGTGTCTGTCGTTCTACACCATTCATTCCAGAGTTTCGCACAACCAACTTCTTCCCAGGCTCCTGAATTCATGACAAATGACGCCAAAAATGCTGTAAAAACAGTTCACGTAAGTTAGTGTTCGGTTCTGCAAGCTGCATTTTCTATTCAATAAAAAACAAGGTCATTCAAGGTACTGTAGGATTCTAGAGCTAAAAGAGCCATTGCAGGCCACCGACCTGACACTGCCATTTTGCGGAAAAGGAACCCGAGGCCTTGAGGAGTAAAAAGCCACGCCCAGAGCAGACGGTTAGAGACAGGAGGGACAAGGTTCGCTGACACCCTTTGCAACGCTCTGGCACTGCAATGCTTACCTGGGAAAGCTCAGGCCAGGGGAGCCATACATAAATGACTCAGTGGTTACTTGCCTTGCACTTACTTTGCAAGCACTGGCACTGGGGCTACCTGACAGAACGAAGGGTCCTACTGGAGCTCCCCAACACCCTTCTCCAAGCCAGAGGACCCCCTAGAACCACACAGGTCTGTGCTCTTACACGCATACATTGTTCTAGCTGAACCCTGCACCATCCACAGTGCAACTTCTCAAACGGGTTCATTTATGGAGAGACTTTAGAACGTCAGTACTCAAAATGACAGTGATTAGTAATTTTTAGAAATCACCATCATGTTCTTAAAGGAACATTTAAGAAATGTTCCAAAACAGGTAAGAACCATCACTACAACAGTGCATATACGTGCACTACCCCAGCCCCTCCAAGTCCAGCCAAAGCAGGCCCTCGAACCTAAGGAGTTCTGGACACCGGGACACACTAGAGTCAGTTCCTTGAGTCTGTAAGTTCCTAAACCCAAGAACATTTCCTTTAAATCTTACTTTTTTAAGTTTATGAAAAAGTGCCATGAGAGCAATGATAGATTTTACTCAAATACAAAGTTACTCTACTATAGCTTTTTCTTAAAAAAAAAAAAAAAAAAAATTTAAAATCTTTTATGATGAAAAGAAGTAACTTGAGACTTTATTCTTTCAACAAAATATGTAGTCTAATGCACTCCACTCACCTACTGCATTATTTCCAACCGCAATTATAAACTTGGAGCAAGGATATTTTTCCAGCAGAGAGACTTCCAAGGATGTTTTTGTTTGTCTTCGAAGGAGCCGCACCTCCCTAATACAAGACACAAAAGACAAAATTAAAGTGACCTAAATATAAATAGTACTTTACTATGATAAAAAGAATACTTACTATAATTTTGTATTAAGTAAAATATACACTTTGACTTCATCAAGAACATAATTATAATATTCAGGAAACAACAGAACCAGGTGGTGATAACTAATAGAGAAAACTATTCGATACAAAGTTCCCAGAGAATTCCACAACAGAGATCAGGCTGTCCGCCTAGCCCACCAACCTATCAATCTTAGCATCCCAAAAACTGGAATGACCCAACCGGAATCGAGGAGAAGTAAGAACCACCAACCACCACCTTTGAAGCATTCTGGCCAGCAAAATACTGAACCTGAATCTGACCAAGCCTCCAGAAGGAACTTCCATTTACAGGAAATGCAGATGATGGATACAGGTTAAAGGACACCAAGAGGAAGCAATCAGACAAATCCAGAGTGTGGGCCATCCCACAGGGCAGCCAGGCTCTCAGCAAGGGGGAAAGAGGGGCCCTGCTCTGAATGAAAGCAAGCTGAAAGGACAAAACATCTCCATGTAACGTGTGGGCCTTGTTAGGGTTCTGATTTATACAAACGCACTGTCAAATGTCATATCAGAGGCAGTTAGCCAGCGTTGATCATGAACTGGCTATTAAACAGTATCAAAAATCATTAATGTTGTTAAGGGTGATAATAGCATATGGAAGAAAATGCCCACAGCATTTGCGATGCACTCTGAAAAGGGTACAGGTAGGAGAAAGCCCATGGTTCTGGGACTCACGGGTGATTGGAGATAACGGTCCTAAAATCTTCATTTCGTTATTTTCTCTTATTTTTGTGTTTAGAAATAATACTTAAAAAAAAAAAAAAAAACACCTGCCACTGATACGTAACGCTAACTGAAGTGTGGGGCGGAGAGAGTTGTCTTATGTTTAATGAACGAAATACACGACCAACTTGGGGCACGAAGATACACAGCACTGCAGTCCTGGAAAAAGTTAAAGGCGGCAAGAAACCACCTAAACCGAGGCCGACGGAAGTCTTGCAGACCGTCCCTTTAAAGAACACGTGAGTCCGACCAGTCCACCGAAACTGCAGCAGGCAGGCGCGAGCCCACCTCCAACCAACACCAGACCCCCCGTGGACTTCCCGAGCCCCAGGGCACCGCCAGCGTCCCGCGAACCTACCCGCCCCCGCCGCAGCCGGAGCCCGGGACCGCGGCCGCAATCTCAACTGCGCCGCCAGCACCCCGCACCCAGGGCCTCACCTCTTCCGTGCCAACTGCCGCCGGACCTCCCTGTCCTCGGGCGTCTCCGTTCTCCCCTCGTCTTCTTCCTCCTCGTCCTCTGTCCCGGCTCGGCACGGTGCCTTAACAACCTCTCCGAAGAACGTGGCCGCCATGATCTCCCTCCCGCCCGCCCCGCCTCACAGCAGCACCACGAACAGCGCATGCGTCCCCGCGCCCCGCCCCGCCCACCAACCCTACAAAAGCGCACCAGAGCATCGCCACGCCCCTGAGCCCTGCCCCTAAGGCCTGCCGTTTACTGCCACGCCCCCTACACCGCCTCGGCGCACGCGCCCCACCTCCTGCCAACACCCACCGCTCACGCGCCGGGGGACCTTAGGGTCGTGCAAAACCGGAGCATTTTCTCCCTTCTCATGATTCTCGCGGGGAGACCAAAAGATCGGATGACTGCGGGCTGGAGAAGCGGAGGCCAGAGGCGCACACGGGGCTGCGCCTCCTGTCCCGACAGGTAACGGACTGGGAAAGGGAAGGGGTCGGTCACCCCTTCCCCCGTCTGTAGTGCTCCGAAAAGAGGCGGACCCCTGGACCTTTCCCTCCCTAGCTCCGTTTCCGTTTTCCTGCTCCGTTAGGAGAGAGACTGGTTGAGCTTTAGTTTATTAATCACCCTGCTCCAAACTGCGATCGCTCCCAGGTAAGTGTCACCCGGGCCCGGCGCGTCCATGGAACAGTGGGCAGTGGGAGGCTGGCAGGGCCGGAAAAAACACAGTGCTTCGTGGTTTTATAAAAATGAGGCCTTTACTCTGGCAGTAGGAATTCACATTTTAAAACATGATGGTCGTCAAGCTGATCGAAAAGACTTTATGAGACTGCAAAAATATTAGCTTTTTTAAAACTTGGCCATTTCTAATACAAAGTTTACTTCTGCTTTAAATAGCCTTTCACTAGTAAGCAAAGTACGTGTTCAATTGGTTCTCTTTAAAATTTGCTGGAAGACAAAGTTCACAGAGCACTGTTCCAAACAGGAGGACAAAAAGGACAACTATACTACATAGCTCAAATACAAATGAAAATATCCGGAATTGCAATGACAAATTTAAAAAATTACCTAAATTTAGTTGCGATGAAACTAGATGGCATTGCTTACATTTTGGAACCCTGTCCACAAATAATCACAAAGTTAAGTACTAATTTGGGGTTTTGCAAAGCCTCTTGAGATAATCAAAAAATTCCCAGAAAGTTGCTACAAATATCTCGTTTTAAGATGTGGGGAAACAATGATCAACAGAAACATTTAACATAAAACCGATATTTGGCAATTTTACACATTACTGCAAGATTTAAGACTGGGCTTAGAAGCAAAATTTGAACCCTTAAGTATAAACATTAAGACCCAAATTGCTATCCTATAAGAGTCAGAGAGCTAGAATATACAAGATTACCAATGTGATGTATGAAAATGTGCTACAACTCCTGGGTTAATTGGCTTTATAGAATGACTGAATTGCAGAATAAAAATCTTTGGGTATCACTTTGTCTTAGTCCATTTGTTGAATAAAATAATGTCATTTTTTACCATTAAGATCCTCAATTTGATTTCACAATTACATTATGAAGAAATCATTTTTGGAAAGCTGATTAAAATCATAGAGTAATAATAAATTTGGCCATGACTAAGATTCTGCACACATTTTAGCAAGAGCACTTTACAAGAATGTTAAGTTTTAAACAAAAGCTTATTTTATACAGTTACAATAAGTTTAGGCCAAGCACTTAAAAAAAGGCAAATATATGTTCAAATTAAATACTAAACCAGAGAAGGGGTCCCATTATGAAAGAAAGTTGATGATACAATTTCAAGTACTGACAGAATTTAACCCCAACAAATTATAAATTCAAAAGTAAAATTCTTTCATGACACTGAAATTGTCAAAAAGTTCTGCATAAAATAATCTAAACTGAGCCCTGGCTGGTGTGGCTCAGTGGACTGAGCACTGGCCCGTGAACTGAATGGTCACAGGTAAGACTCCCAGTCAGGGCACACGCCTGGGTTGCAGGCCTGGTCCCCCCATCTGGGGGCGTGTGAGAGCCAACTGATCAATCTTTCCTTTCCCTCTCTATAAGAATAAATAAAATCTTTTAAAAAAATCTTAACTGAGATTCAAATATTTTCATTTTGTGGTATTTGTTGATGATATACCCAATAAGTATAAATATAGAACTGGAAATAGATCTAATTACATTAGAGATCAAAAATCAAGCCCTGTGCACCTAAAAATACCATTGACTAGGAATTCTCCCCTTTCTCAGCTGCACTAGTAACAAGATAGTAGTATCAGTATTTCAGATGAAAATATACTACGAACAGAGCGAAGGACATGAACTGTGGAGTAGAAGTATTCTGGCTTATGCTAAGAAAAACAAAACAAAAAAGCCTTTTTTTAAGCAGACATGCAACCACAAAGTTCTCAAATAATCTAGACATTTGGCCAATCTGTATAACCAAAAAATACGCATTATATTAGTCTTTTAATGAAAAAGGAATAGAAACCCTTAGGTTTCCATATTTTACTTTTTCAGATTTTAACATGCAAATCATATATTAATATTCATAGATTTGTTTAAATAGGAAAACAACTAACAATTCAGCTTTCCAATATTATGTTCTATATTAAAAAGATTTGACAGTACACTCGTTTAATCTGGTGACTTTAATTTCAACAACTACATATTAACAAACATTTCAAAGAAATTCTTTATAGTAACGAAACCAGATTTTCTAATCCTAGTGAAGACCACCATGAAATAGCCCAGACATACTGCCATTCAAGTTTGTTGTGTTGAGATTCTAATAAATTCTCTCAAAGTGTTCATAAAGTTCTAACTTTTAAACTGCTGTAGAGAAACATAAGAGGACATCACTGAATCATCTAAAAATATGACTGTTTTGATCTTAATCTATACTTTATTTTCTGATTAAAACTAAAACCGGCCTCATCGTGAGACACATTTTGGCATCTCTGTAAATGCTGCTGCCTAAAAGTATAAATGAAGACAAGAAGTGATCATCACATTCATGGCTTTCATAGAAAAATATGTATTCCCTGAATAGTCATATGGTCATCATTCAATATGAATTCCAATATTACGAATAAGACATTAATGGGTTTTCTGTTTCCAACACTACTTCAGAACTCGATTAAAATCTGCATCGAGTCATGTCCTGGTTAAAGTGGTTTTGATGTTAGGGCTGTGCATTGTCCGGACTACACCTTGCTAAGTTACTTGTTTCACTCTAAAGTCAAATAGGCTCAATGGCACATCTTGAAACGTGCCTACGTTTTACTTAATGACACCATCCATAGTCATGATGGTCTGAGCTTTTATTCTCTAGTGCAAGAACCCTTAAAATTAGCAGGCTCAGGTTTTGAATTTCTTTCATTCCTTTAGGTTTTTCCTATAGGCCTTCTATACTTCCCATTAGGGTGGGCCCTCCATCTCAAAAGGGTTCCAATATGCACCAGCCGGGGGAGAAACCACATTGTTGCTGACACGTACTATGTGGTTAGGCCAACCACAGTTGCTTTGTACTCAACATACTTTTGTCATTAGTCCCTAAACAATACAGTGTGACAACTATTTACATAGCATTTGCACTGTATTAGGTACTATATGTAAAGATGATTTAAAATATATGGAAGGGTGTGCACAGGTTATATGCAAATACTTCCCCATTTTATAGAAGGAACTTGAGCATCTGTGGATTTGGGGGGGTCCTGGAACTAACCCCACCCCTGGGATATGGAGGGATGACTATTTTCTTCCTCTAGGGAGTCAAGAAATTTCTCCAAGATCCTTCCTTTCTGGAGGAATAATCTTAGGAGAAGCCATTAGTCTTTTCTTTGCACCTCTGCAACTACCAGCTTCACAAATCTATTTCCCTCTCAGAATTCTTTGTAGTTAGTGTCTGTACAAAGGCTCACTGGGAGGAAGCCTTCCTAGGACCCACCTTGACTCTGGATTGTGGCTTTCAGAAAATTCCTCGAAAGGTGCCAACAAGGGATTAACTTTAGAGCTAAGAGCAAATGCAGCTGCCAGTTTACTTGTGGCCCCGGATGGTTTTCAGTTCCACTTCTACCTTTTCATAGACACTAACTACTGTGCTTTTTCTTCCCAGGATGTGACCTAAAACAAAAGCATTCTGCTATTAATATCTTCTAGCTCTTTTTCACTTTCAGAATTTATACTTGTATCATCCTCTTTATAAACATTCAGTAACTTTTTCTTAGCCGCAGCAGAAGCATTTCGATGGGGCAGTTTTCTGCTACTCTTCCTAATCCAGACATTTTCTGGTCCTGAAATCGTTTCCTTTAGATTACTCATTATCTTTATTTTATTTGCAGCAACAGTAGCACATCTGCGGGGAACTCTCTCAGGCACCATTTTTGCTTTCAGAGTGTCACTAGGCATCTGCACTGCATCCTTCTGATTATGCAAACATGTTCTCATTTTTGTATTGGGTTTTCTGTCTCTAGGAACAGATTCTGAAAAACGAGTGAAAGTTCATGTAAATGCAAAAATCTTGTAACACAAGATTTTACTACTTACATTCCTCAACAATACATTCCTAAACAATAAACTGTAAAACTACTCACACTGCAAAATAAAAAAATACATGTTATCATCAATACATATTTTTGACATTGATATAACCTTGCATTTCATTATCTACAAAAGGAAGTCTTGAATAGAAGCCAAGTTCCCTTCACCTAGCATACGTTATAATCTTTAAGGATAACCGTCACTAAAAACAGTAGCAGACTTATAAGAATGGTGTTAAGTATCATAAAGCCGTTACTCGGAAATCTGAATTTTGAAACAGGACCACTTACAGGTTTTATGGTTTTGGTGTCATTTCCAGTGCTCTGTGTTAAACTACTATAACACACTCGATAGGAGTTCTGTATTTTCCTAGAACCTGAACGAGGAGGAAAGGCCACCATAGCACAGTGGCACAGCAACAGCTGTATTCCAAGATCCTTAAGCTTTTAACTCAAATATGGACCAGTACTTCCTCTGGTTCCCCCTCCCCCACAAAAAATTAAATTGGTTAACTAGTAGATAGGAATTGTATATTGAAATGTAGTTTTAATCCCAGATTCATTTTTTCCAAATATTTGCGCATTTTACATAACTGGAATTGTTAAACCCTAGTGTCATTATTCAGATAGTTTCTGAGCTAGGAAATGTGCCAGACACACAGAGGATCCAGATAAAGATTCGAGAACTAATTCTACACATGTAAGCGTAGCTGCTATAAAGAGCTAAGCAGCAGCCTTTTCAATACAAAGGACTAGCTAATAAGGCTTTGGGGTTTGTTAGCTATCAAAAAGTATTCTCTATCAGTGCAAGTACCAGCTACCAACCCTGTTAGTTTTCTCTTTTGTGAGTGAAAATGTCTGCCCTCCCATCACAGAGAACAAATGAGTACACATTAAAAGTGGCTTCTTTGAATTGACAACAGTGAGGACTCTAAGGAAAGTCTTCTGCCCTTAAAAGGAAAGCCCTTCACATTTTACCTGAAGTCTATGAAACTCGCTTCAAAGATGTGCCTGTGCTTTCTCCAAGACCCGTAAGAGTTCCCCCCAAATAGTTAGGAACTACTTTATTAAAAGAAACCACCTACAAATGCATTAGTCCCTTCTGCCAATTGTTTCACATGCCTTTCCAATGAAATTCTATTTCTAAAGATGTCATGTTTTGTGTAAATGACCAGGCATTGCAAAAATGGCGTTTTAGCAGACTAACCTGATCGTGGCGGTGCCCCATGCAGCACACTCTCCCCCCTACTTGGGCTCTGTGAAGTCATATGCCTGTAAGGCTGGGGGAGTGAAATGGGAAGTGGCTCAAAATGCAGTATTTCTACCACTTCAGAGAGTCCTTTAGGAATTTTTACATGTGAACATTAGTCTCTGCAAACCCACCCTCGGTCCAAAGCCGATCTTGAGCACATGATCAGTGTCATACAGGGGTGGGCAAAATTAGGCTTACAGTCGAGAATGCATAGAAGTTTGTTCTTGTATTAATTATTGCATTATTCATTTGTATTACAATTGTAAACCTTTTTGCTCACCTGTGTGTTAGTATGCTACAACAGATAAAATGAAAAATATATAGCAAAATTAAGGTGGATTTTGAACTTGTAATAAAGAATATACTAGCATCATTAAATGAAATGCAGCCATTTGCATGTTGAAGAGTCATTAAAAACAGGCAGCTGGTTCATTCCCAACAATATACCCCGTTGACAAGCACATACAAAGTCCTATTACAACTAAAAAGTTTTGTAGGACAGAATGACTTAAGTTGCAGCAATTAATTCCTTTGCAACCGAGTGATGCAAGGACCCTATACTAACAATTTAGGAACCCAGTAAACTAACTGTAAGACATTATAGTAAATGCTTATTTGTAATCCAAGACAAGGGGAAAGTTAAGATGCTACAGAAGAAACTATACGTAGAAATAAACTGTCCAGAGTGGGGAAGAATATGGGAATAAATTATATTGCATAAAGCAACTCCAGCTTGATAAAGCTGTATCTGAAGTCTCAGAACATAGAAATGTGAGGAAGACATAAGAGTAATGTGTGAAACTAAAATAAAAATAATATATATGTGTTAAGTGTTAGTTTTATTACTGAGAACTTGGTAAATTATGAAGTGCTTTATTCTCCTTGGGAAACTCCAGTTTTTAGAAATACATACAGGATAATTCAGTTAGAGAAGTCCAATTTATATGTTAGTGTACAAGCTTCAAAATCTTGGAGGATGCCAGTCTCACAACTCATTTGAGAGAGTGTCATTTAATGCTAACAGTACAATTCAAAGTCCTGCCGTCTCAGACGGCCTTGGGTCGGTCAGGTGTGCTGGGACATCACCGAGTGCTCGAGGCATTGCTGCTCTCCAACAAATCAATCCGTCCGGGTGTGGCAGAACCCTCACTAGTAGAGTAAAAACTCCATCTGTAATAGTGCTTGATCAGGTGACCTAAATGACCACTTTAAACCGTAACTCCTGTCACTATTCTAAGAGGATCTGTAGTGAACAGAAATGGGCATAGGATAGTACAGCTTTGACTGAAAGCAATAATCTCCAGGTTCTGTATTTTAAGGATTCATATTCCAATTACACTTCATACAAAATTGTCTTCCTAAATCCAAACTACGCATCATTGCTGTTGAAGTATAAAGAAATTTTAATCTGATCAGCATTGTAATTGGAATATTAAAAAAAATTTGAGAATGTTAAGAATGCCTGAATCAAAAATAAAAACAATACACTAGCCTATTTCCCATGCTTTTCAAGTACTGACATTATGGATGGGTATGGTTGGTAGACAGATCAATTCCATATAGAGGGAAACCTTTTAGTGGCAAATCATAACCTCTCTCAAGCAAGCCTTTTATCAGAATTGGTTTGAGATGTCCTTTCTTCATTGTTTCCTTCAGTTAACCAAAACTCAGGAAGCAAATAGCATTTGTCACTGATACTCATCCCCTGTGAAGTTTCCAAAAGGATCCCACAAACTGGTCTCTTTAGAGAATGTACAATAAAGAGTTTCTGTCTGTAACTCTGCGGGTTTAACATTTTACTTTCTTTCCTAGGGGAGTTGCTAACATTGAGAAGTTAGTTCCTTCTGTGTGGCAGTGTCAGGTAGAGTCTATCAGAAATAATTACATCATCCAGAGCCGTTCCCCACTGGTTTGGTCACCTCTATGGTTGAATCGATGAACTGAAGTCTTCAATACATCTGGTGAGGACACCACAAAACCTTGGTTTACTTTGCACCTACAGCTAATCTACAGCTTTCTCTCATCTCTGGAAAAGTTAATTGGTAACATTCTTAAGATTCTCAAAAGATTGGTGATGGCTATTCCAACTTTTTTGTAAAAACCTGATGAAAGCTCTATGAAGTATGAAAGGAATCTGATACTAATCTGCTTAATGAACTTTTAAAGAGGTTATCTCAGAGCATTTTAAACTCACACAGGCAGGATATGGTATGAGAGGCAAATACTGCATTTCCCATTGCCTTTCTTACTTCCCTGAGGAAAAGCAGCAGGGACAGTCCAGCGACAACCCATTCAAGCACACCTCGTGCCTCCCGTCAGCTCCCCCAACTTGTAGCTGCTGTTCCGCCTGCCCCAGAAATCACAAATGGGTAGGGAGGGAGCTGCAGAAGACAGGAGGCAAAGATGAGCCACACCAACAAATGACCCCATATTGCAGACCTTACTGAATCCATCAGCCAGGAGGCTTGAAGTAGTTTAAAAAAGAAAAAAAAAAAAAAGCCTTATTAAATTTATTCTAGTTAGTAATGGACTAAAAAACTGGTTCCTAGATGAAAACGCTAAGACTCAGATGTGCTAATGAGCTAATTAGAGAGTTAGAGATCTTGTGTGGGAGAGGAAAATTAAAAGATTTGGCTCTTTCCCAACCAGTAGAGTGGTGAGAATTTTACAGATGAGCTGAATGTGTACAGTCCAGGGACTAAATATGTATCGACACTTGAAAACTTAACTTCACTATATTAAAAAATAAGAATCCTTTAACATTTAACCACTGAAAAGGATGGTAATTTCTAAATGTTTTCCTTGTGGAACCAACAGGAAGGAAGGCTTGCTGCTGTATGTGCTGGTCAACTCCTTTCAGGCAGGTCAGTCAGAATGCCTTTTTTCTTTAGCAGTCCAAATCCCCATTAAAGTTTTTAATAAATGATAAAACTTACCTTAAATTAACTTCACAACTAAAGTATGACCAGAAGATAT
This sequence comes from Macrotus californicus, assembly GCA_007922815.1. Lineage (NCBI taxonomy): Eukaryota > Metazoa > Chordata > Mammalia > Chiroptera > Phyllostomidae > Macrotus > Macrotus californicus. The sequence goes on along the minus strand of VMDR010015171.1, from coordinate 9,508 downwards.
GTTGTAACACTGATAATTATTCTGAGTGAAACTTTTAGTCTTGACTAGTTAGGGTGTCGAACCCACAGTCCAGAATGGCTATGAATGTGGCCCAACACAAAATTGTAAATTTACTTAGAATGTTTTTCTGCGCATGTTTTCGTGTTTGTGTATTTATATGTGGCCCAAGAAAACTCTTCTTCTTCCAGTGTGGCCCAGAGATGCCAAAAGGTTGGACACCCCTCTAGGACATGCTGCCAAATACAGGAGTCAGCCTCCCCCCATCAAATCCGTAAGAGCAATCCTTGAAGAGACAAGGAAGAGTCTATACATTTTTCTACCGTATTAACAATATATTAGGAACAAGCTTGGCAGGTTGAGTTACTGGTAAAAACCCCCCTGAACTTTGAGAATTCCCATGTATCCTTGGGCAACACCTATAATTTAAGAAAATAGCTATAAAAATATTCTTTCAGTGTGAGAAGACATAACACAGGTCTCATCGTTATACTATGTATGTTTCATTCCTTTCCATCAGTTCACAATTGAGCTTCAAGTAGGATCAGCATTTACTAATCTATATTTTGGACTGTATTTCTCCACAACACTCCATTTTCCCCCTAGCTTTGACAAATTTATTTGGTCTTTCTGTTCCCAAATACGAGAATAAGAGACAGTCTTTAAACTGTTAAGCTGCAAATTTCTTAGGCTCTCTGCTTTATTATTCCCTGATAACCACAGCAGAGCGTGAGGTATACTTAAATAACAGACAAAAATTTCTTCTACAATGAAGACACTTTGTTGTACCCCATCATACTAAAATTGAGCTATAATTTCCGTACAATGTAAGAAAACTAAAGTATTGTATTTGGTGACAGCTACAAGATACCCACCAAAGTAGATATGCGACTCATTGGTGAAAAAATGGGGCTGGTATTTCAGCTCTAGTAAAGGGCAAGACGAAAAGCCCTTACCTGGCCATTTAAAAGTCACTCGAAAAAGCAATGCAATTTAGTAGAAAAGAAAACCAAATGGCCATTTAAAAGTCACTCGAAAAAGCAATGCAATTTAGTAGAAAAGAAAACCAAAAATATGTTAGGCACCTTTAACGATGTTCTTGCATTCTGATATACAAAACCTTCATTTTGTTCGGTTGGTACAATCAATCCAATTTGTACTGACAGAGGAAATTAAATCCTGTCAGCTTAGTTTTTAATACTAGACAGTGAAGTTAATAACTTTGTGTTCTAATTATTCTAAAGTAAAAAGAGGCTGGAAGAGGGACAGGAAATGTAGTATGGACCCAATGTTATTCTAAATTTAAATTTTTACTTACGATGTCACCAGCCAATGGAGTGGGAAGAATCTGGTGACGAGTGTCACTGTTTTTGGAGAGTAGCACCCTCAGATGAAACCAGTATTTTTATTGGTTTATGTCTTTTCCCATTTGCACTTCTAGGTTTGGAAGTGCATATTCCTAAAACAGAAGGTCTTTCCTCCCACTTCCTTATTAAATCATTTCCCTTTTCAGGTACAACTCTACTATTTAAAAGAATCTTTTGTTCTTTTAACTTAGGAGCTGTAACTGCTTTATCCTCTTCTATGGATTACTAAATTGAGAAAGGATTTAATCAGAGATTTTACCCTAAAATAAAAAAAGGGAGAATGACCGACCACCCTAGGAATCTAGGGATAAACTTTTCCTTTTATTCAGAAATTACTACACATTGTCAGTATACCCTTTTTAAATAAGTAGGATATGGGAAAAAATGCTTTTAAAACCTCACCTACTTTCTAAATAAAAACTTTTTTTCTTAATATGCTTGATAAAATTAGTCTTTCAAAGAAATCAAAAATCAAGCCTGAATACCACAAACCTCTTTGTTTAAACCATGAATGAATAAAATCACAGGACTTTGGACATACACAACCACAGCGGTCTCTGTTTATCATATACTGTGAAGTTCCTTCAAGTGCAATGGAAAGCTCCAGCACTTCTGGATCAGTTCCCATTCAATTTGTAACCTTTTATCTTTTCGTAAGAAAAATACAGACTGATCCCAAACACAGTCAAGTACATCTGTGCATTAAATCCTTGTGCATTTCCGCATAAAGACAAGTAGAAAAAAGTCAAGCCTTCTAGTAACCAGTGTAAACATTTTGAACAATTATTTATTAATTTTCCTTAAAGGTATTTAGGAGTGTGTGTCACATATTCAAAGTTAAACTTAGGAATAGCACCATGACCAAAAAACACCAGAAAAATTATTCTCTCTATCATCCCTTAGTTTTACTTCAGAACTTGAGAAGCTACCGTTGTCAATCATGCCTTCAAAGTCACCAGGTCAGTTCTTGTTTTTTTTCAGATGAAACCAGAATACCACTTCTGTAAACAAGGCTCTAATAACCATTTTGGACAAAATGAAAAATTAGTAATTAGTTGACTAGCCAATCATTGACTAAATCATTAATTCAGTCTAAGAGATAATAATAGTTCTATTGGTGAAGGCTAAATGGTCAAAGTATCATTTTACCAAAAGAATTTGTGTTTATGAATGTGTTCCATACTTATTTTTGGATTTTTGGTACCTTTTTGCAAATGATGGTAAACATGGAGTTAAAACCCTGAGAAGAGATATTAAATGGAGAAACTTAAAGAAGAGTTTAAATAAATAAATGCATATGACATCTATCACCACTTCTTAAAAATCCAGGAAGGAAAGAGCACTCCATTAATTTTTTCAGGTCAAAAACCAAGGACAATTACCCTGCACCAAACTGTCCGCCATCAACTTAATACAAGCTCTGAGAAGCAGCGCATCATCGCGCTAAGTGGTGACAGCTCACTAAACCCCAAAGGAGAGGCAGGTATCCCACCTATCTCAGCTGGTAATGTCCAAAAACATCCTTCCTCTTACATTACTGTAGGAAGAGAAAATATTTCCTACCATGTTAAACAGAACAGGTAACAACAAAGTAACAACATTTAAGAACATGTTCTAACACTAATACCAGAGTCTGGTGCTTTTCTGTATCTGCCACCTTAAGGATACATAGGAGAAAAAACACGTTAATTTTGTCTGAAACCAAATAGTTAGGGCCCCTTTGCTACAAAATGTGTAAACCATTTGAATCAAGTCCACCTTCAGGCACAAACGAGCTAGGAATGGCCACCTACACCGTTTGGAGTAGCACAACCTATCAAGTAAGAAATATTTGGCTTGAAAATAATAAGTGTACTATATGGTATTTGATGGTGTGATAAAAGTTGCACTTTAAATGGATTCCAAAATTATTTTCCCACAAAACATGACTTTCTTAGATTGTGACTAGAGGTCACTAGTAAAGATACACTTAGTTGCCCAGCAAAGAATGCTTGAGATTGCACAAGGCAGCAGTAAGCTGAAACAAAGAGATGGAAGGTAACATTGAACTAGTTTCCTGTATAGATGAGATTTGTAATTGCACACTTAACTCAACCCTACGATTTCAATAAAAATGGGGGAAACTACATATAATTTAAATACTCTTTTAGTCCTGTACACTCTATTAAAGAACAAACTTTTCCTAAATCTAAGGCACACAAACTCCTCTAATTCACAGAATAAGACTATGGAAGACCAAGAGTTTGGTTAAATCCCTTACATGGAGACCAAGAGATCTTGGAAAGAAAATTATACAGCATTTTGTTAGTGCACAATTTAAAAGAAAATGCTAGGACGAAGGTCTGGCCTTAGAGGTTTGAAATATACAATCAAAACATTAAAAATAATAATTTACCAGCACTTTATAAATTCAAGTTTATAAAATAAAAATGATATTTTCCTTTAAAATAAAGAAAGAGAGACTCAACAGTATTTGGAAAGAAAGCTGAAAACCATTTCAATGAAAATGACCAAATCTGGGATAATGCATTCTACTCAAGTAGCCTGGGAAAGAAAAAAAGTGGTAGGTACTTTGCCTACTACTAATCATGGTCAACAACCCCCATGATTGTAATGTCGGTATGCACGTAATGTTCAGAAAAATCCGTAAACATAGGTCATGTGAAATTGTTCTACTACAATGGGACACGGGTTAGAAACTACCACCTCTTGACGAATTCAGAAAACATCTGCATGGCACTTGCTACCATGAAAGTAATGCTCACTGGTTATGATAACCAGGACGTCTAGTGTTTAACATATCTCAAACTCCTGCTGTGTGTATGTAGTTACATACTGTTTAAGTAGATCTGCCCCCAAAATGAAGCATATTTTGGCACCTGTGCTGAATGCTGCTACAAAGGCAAGCAAGTGCAAATAAAAATAACAGTCATGATTTAGTCACATTCATAACTTTTCATAGAAAAATATAAATATATTCCCTGAATTTTAGGACAAAAAAATAATTTCAACAGCCAGGTTTCACCATAAACTCCAGTCCATTTTCTCTTTAAATGAACTGGTCTTCCCTCAAGGTCATAAGGTGCAATCATCAAAATCTAACACGTTTTCTAAGTTTCTATCATCATCCCCATCATGGTATCTCACAGTCCTTCTACCCTGATTTCTCGTTTTTATTTTCGATCGTCGAAGAACTCTCTTAGATTTTGCATAGTCCAAACCCTCCCAGTCATTGTCATCCACACTTAACCTCAGGCGCTTGCTCTGTCTTTGTCGCCTCCCAGCTTTAGATACGTTAGCTGTAAAAGTTTTACCTTTTCTAACCACTTCTGCTTTTCCTTTCATTTTCCTCTTTTTGGTTTTTGTCTCATCGGCACAACCAACATCCGACTCAGTTACAGACCCCACCTCTGAATCAGATCTGGGACTAGTGTCAGGTCTACACTCTGAATTCCCTGTTGTGTCTGAAGTTTTCACACTCCCCAATTCAGGATGTAGTCTCTTTCTTTTTACTTCCATCTTAGCTGCTTCCTGCGCGTCCTGAATCACTTCTGTCTTACTGAAAGGAGCCTTCCCATAGGTCCTGAGTCTTCTGCCATTCCACCTGCGCAGCCCATAGTTCAGTTCCTCTTCAAAGTTAGTCTCTGCAGGATCTTTCTGCTCCAAAGCTGACTCGGAAGAAAATTTTCTACCAATTTCACCCCCTGCAATATGGCTTTTTGAATCTTCCTCTGAAGATCCAATCAATGAATTCTTTGTTCTAGAAGATGCAGCTTTTGTTTTGTGATTACTGGTATGCCTCACAGGCCTGTTCCTATGTTCTGAATTTGACATACCTTCAGAGCCTGAGTCTCCATTTAAAGACTGATGAACGCTCTCTGTACTGCCTTCTGAGTCGGCTTCAGGTGGCTCTCTCTCACAGGCATCCTGGTCGTCTGGCACTTCACAGTTTGCATCCACCTCGGAATCGCTCACTGTCTTCTTAGCTGTGGCACATGCAAAACGGAGGGGCTTCTTCCTTCCGCTTTTGCTTCTAGTACACATACTTTCTAAACTAACATCTTCCACATCACTCATGAGCTTAATCTTACTGGCAGCGGTGGTTGCACATCTTCGAGGAATCCTCAGGAGACCCGTTTTGGCTTTGGAGGATTTCTTAACCACCTTTGAATTGCTCTCTGAGTCACTGGAACAGACCCTTTTCCTGGAAACTTTTCTTCTTTGTCTGTGGTCTTGTGATGTAGAATCTAAAAATTAAGAGTATTCCTTTAATCTTTAATAGAACATTTAAACGACTTCAGTCCAGAATTCTTCATTCTTATTAACTTGGAAGGAGGGTGACAATGAGCATAGTGGGAAGAAGTAACCTGTTAGCCTCAGCACCGTTCCCAAGTACAACATATTCCCATCAGTAGAGCCCCATAGAACCCCATGCCTTTCCAGCTACTTAAACAAAACACCTGGCACTGAGACATTCTACGTGAATACAGACTAAGCCCTCTTTACCACCACACTGACATATGCACACTGACCACTTACTCTCAGCCTTCCTGAAACTTAACTTTACAAGTTCCTTTCACTCTAGCTTTAGCTGCCCCTGCTCTTTAATATTTTTCATCAATCCCCATTTACCAGGAGTGCAATCTCAATTCAGCAACTCAGGTCATCTCTCTGTGCTCCAGAGTTATCAGTAAAACTGACCATAATAGTAATAGTTCCTATCTCATAAAAGATATGAATGCTAAACTGATTAATAAACATAAAGCATTTAGAAAAACATCATGACACATAGAACATCTCGGTAACTGTTCTGTTAGCTGCTGTTATTCTTATTACTTACCACATTCCTTTCAACCAGTCCTACCCTCTTCTTTCTCCTTCTCAAACTACCAACAGGTCATACATGTGCTTGCCTCTGCTTTTCTTAAACTCTTATTAGCCAATACAATATCCCCATCACCAATACCAGAAGTGAAATCTTTACAGAAATAGTTAAGGCCAAGACTGCCTGTTACGGGAATTAAACTAAATGTACTCAACAAACAGTTATGTGAGCACATAGCAACGTATGCTATGAGAAAAGGACAGTAAGAGTAAATCAGTGAAATGTTTTCAATTACCTTTCATAAAATTGTTTGGTTTTTCTTTTGTTTTGTCATCATCTGAATCCAAATCAGTTTCAGATACATGATTTGAGAAGCAGTGGGGCCCAGCAATAGGTTCACATTTCAGATTTCCTGATATCAGGTCTGTTGCCATTTTGTGACATCTAGCATCTTTTCTCTCTTCTTCAGATTCGGAGTCCTCTGAGTCACTGAAGATCTTTGCTTTTTTAAGGAAAGCAGCATTCTTGCGGCCTGTGTTGTATTTCCTACCGTCGTATTTTCTTGGTTCAGAATCTGCTTCCTCCTCTTCCCCTGAGATGCTTCCTGCCTTAAGTTGCTGCCCAGAAGCTGACGGGCCAGTAGTTCTGTTATGTCCATTATCTGATCCATGACTTTTAGAGTCTTCCTCAGAGGACTCTACTGTAAGAAATCTTGTTTTAGAAGTTGTTGGAGTGTGTGACTTACAACCGTTAGCGTGCCAATTTTTCCGGACTACCTGCAAGTCACTTTCTGACTCTGAGTCTCCATTTTCAGACTCACTAACATTATTCTGGGCAGCATGAGAGCGGGACACTGGTGATGGCTGATTGTTTTCTTTTAGCTCCTCTTCTTCAGTTGCTGACTTTAAGCTCTGATCATCTTCAGAATTATATAACAACTTTTTTCTAGCTACAGCAGAAGCATTGCGGTGAGGTAGCTTACGGCCAGAACAGACACTTTCAGAGCTAGAATTCTCCTCTACATCACTCATGAGCTTTATCTTATTGGCAGCCACAGCGGCACACTTTCGTAGCACTTTCCGGTTATTTCCAGCTCGAGCTTTTAGACTTTCACCAGTCTCCACTGAATTGTTATCAGAGTCACTTAAATAGACCCTCTTTCTAGTGGCTTTTCTGCCACATCCATTTTCTAAAGAAACTGGACCTAGAAATAAAGTAACAAGAAGATTAGAAAGGTCTTCCTTATTTCAACATTTTTAAAATGACTTTATTATTTTAGTACTGATATTCCTTATCTTTTACTGCCAAAACCAGATTTTTCTTTCTAAATCTAAAAGGCCTCAAGGAGGGAAAAGAATAGACCATCTAGAAATATACCCACACATACATGGTCAATAAATTTACAACAAAGGAGACAAGAATATACAATGGAGAAAGCACAGATTCTTCAGTAAATGGTACAGGGAACACTGGACAGTCACAGGTAAAAGAAGGAAACTAGACTACTATCTTACACCACCACACACAAAAAGTAACTCCAAACAGATTTAAGACCTGAATGTAAAACCTGAAAGTATAAAAGTCCCAGAGAAATCACAGGCAGTAAACTTGACATTGGCCTTGTTGATGAATCTTTGAATCTTAATAGACCTGTTCTGGCTTTGACCAACAAAGGCAACAGAAGCAAAAACAAACAAGCGGGACTAAATTATCAAACTAAAAGCTTCTGCAGAGCAAAAGGAATCATGAACTGAAAAAAAAATCCAATTCAAAACAGGCAAAGAACCTGAACAGACATTTTCCAAAAAAGACATACACATGGCCAGCACGCTCGTGAAAAGACACTCAACATCACTCATCATCAGGACAATGTGAATCAAAACACAGTGAGGTATCAGAGTGGCTAGTAGCAGGAAAAATAAGGAATAACAAGTGTTTGCAAGGTGTGAAGAAAAGGGAACCCTTGCCTACTGTCGGTGGGAATGTCGATCAGTGTAGCCACTATGGAAAACAGCACAGAAGGTCCTCAAAACTAGAAATACCACATGATCCAGCTATTCCACTTTTGGGTATTTATCCAACGAAAACAAAAAATTCCAGAAGTTCTATGAACCTGCATGTTCACTGAAGCATTATTTACAATAGTCAAGATGTGGAAACAAGCAGTGTCTACCAATAGATGACACTATGGATAAAGAAGATGTGATATACAGATACAATGGAATACTCTTCAGCCATAAGGAGAATGGATTCCTGCCATTTGAAACAGCACACAGGGACCTTAAGAGCATTATGCTAAGTCAAATAAGTTAGAGAAGAACAAATACTATATGATCTCACTCATCTGTGGAATCTAAAAAACAAACAAAACCACGCTCATAGATACAGACAACAGTGAGATGGGTGAAGGAGGCCAAAAGGTCCAAACTTGCAGTAAAATAAATAAATCGTGGGGACTTAATGTACAGCATGGTGACTATAGTTAATGCTGTACAGCATGTTGAAAACGTCGAAAAGAGTCAATCTTGAAAGTCCTCATCTCAAGAGAAAAATGAAAAAGGAACTCCTGTAACTATGCATGGTGATGGATGAGAGCTGGATTTGTGGTCATTTCACAATGCATACAAGTATCAAATCATCGTCTTGTACGCCTGAAACTAGTATCATGTGATGTGTCAGTTACGTAGATGCAGTAAATCAACAAACCATTCAATGTGTAGCTCTGAACTCTCCTGAAGTGCTTCCTGCACAGCACCACTGAGTCTCTTACAAATCAACAAACCATTCAATGTGTAGCTCTGAACTCTCCTGATGTGCTTCCTGCACAGCACACCACTGAGTCTCTTACAAATCAACAAACCATTCAATGTGTAGCTCTGAACTCTCCTGATGTGCTTCCTGCACAGCACCACTGAGTCTCTTACCAGTTCTTCTTCGAGCAGCTCTGGTTCTGGTCACTCTGACATTGCTGCTTCTGGCCAGCCTCCCACGCACGGCGGGTTCACGAGCTCTTGAACTCTCTTTGCCTTCCTCGGAACTACTTGAAGCTGAAGATGATGAAGAGGTACCTAAGGAATCTTCCGTTTCACTTTCTAAGAGAAATAAAGCGTCAACAGTTCATTACACATATTTTATCTTTACACACATAAGCAGTTACTTCACAACAGAAGACTTGGAGCAGATTCTTAAAATACTTAAGAGTATATTTTTAAAAATTATTTGAAAAAACAGCTGATAAAACTTTGGTATCAAAAGGTATATAATTATCATACCAAATCAAGTCTGTTTCCTTATTTCTGAAAGTAACCTATTACTCCTG